>SNQJ01S0141883.1:22275-33317 GCA_010110895.2 Picea sitchensis | reverse complement strand
CTCTCCAGGGTGCACTTTGATTAGTGTAGGAAGAATGGCCCAGGGTGGGGAATGGTCCAGGCTCAACAATCAGGGACAGACGTTCCTTAGGGTTTATACATTCTCTCCAGGGTGCACTTTGATTAGTGTAGGAAGAGTGGCCCAGGGTGAGGAATGGTCTAGGCTTAGAAATCAAAACCAATCATTCTTCCTTGTTTGATAAGAATAGGGAATATAGACCATTGTTGATGTTCTATACTGAAGGAAAATATTCTTTCAGATCTCATAGATGTGAGTGAAAGATTGGCCCAGATGGTTCAGTTTATTTTAACAACATTTCATGTGCAGGTTGTCATCAGATGATTGTTATGGAAACTGCCTGTCTCCAGACAATAGAGATATACTACTGTGGTGGATATGTTCCACTGATTGTGACTATGTGTCACAGTTTGAGTAGTTGTGTACTACCGTGGATAGACACAGTTGTGTTCTATCAATTCATATTGTACCAGTTGTCATAGGAGATTATTCTGTTGGATAATAATGATGGTGCTCGTGATACTACCAGTTGAATGGTCTGTTTGTGCTCAAGACCATACCTCCCTAGCTAGGAGGGAGTGTTGATATTAGGGTAGCTTCAGGAGGTATAAACCTCTATTGTGACCTTTGACAAGATTAAAATGTTCTAGAAGGAAGAAAAGAAATGAAGGAAACCCTAGAAAAAATGTTGGCTGCAGAAATATAATTAATATGAATTAATTAGTAACCAAAAGGAGAAGTCAGTCCCAGTAAGTCTTCCAGAACCACTATAAATACAGGGTGCTAGTCTCTCATTTGACACACTTCTCAAAATTGTAGAGAGTAGTTTATGTGCACTGTAGTCCAGCAGTTTTGTGCGCAAGTCATGGGGAAGGTGTTGCGCTAGTTCTTGGGTGGGACTATATGATAAGCTTGGTTACTTCTTTCTTAGTGCATTGGCCTCTCTTGGCTATTGGATTGCTACCAGGATTATTTTCTCTGTCAAGGTCAAGGTGCTCGAAGGGTGCCTTTGGCCTATGGCTGGGTGACAAGGGTATTGTCAATGGTAAAATGAGCACAATCTTTCATAGTCTAACACTTCAATGGTTGCGCCTCTATTTTTTTCCCGTGGAATTTGTATCTATGATATGGATATGAATATTTATTCTGTACCTCTATTTTTTTCCTAGCCGTACTGCACATATAGTAATCTATCAATAAATTATTCCTTTGCTTAAAACCTCTTGCTCCTGCCCATATCTAGTTTTCATCGAAGTTGAAATTCTTGCATTTCATTTTCCTCTTGCATGGTTTAAAGAGTCAAGTCAAAACACCATCAGTTTCACGACCACTCCTTTGAGTAATAATAACCTAAAATCAAGTGCTAATTAAAATTTATCTAGAAACTTTTCTAGGGCTCTTCAAACCCATATTAGCTTAGGTGTAGAGCTTTGGAATAGGATTGTGAGAATAACTTTCAAAAGATGTGAAACAAACATAAAGCCTTAATTTAGGGAGTGAAATCCATTTGTTATATCATTGACTTTGGGAAGCCCTTCTAACACAAGGGTCAATCATGAGGTTGCATTGGGGCCCTCAGAGTAATCAACCCTACTTTGTGGGTCTTGGTGTCGACTGTTGACTATCCCCCCTCTTCTTTGGTATAGTAGGTGGTACCATAGAGGCCATAATATTTTAGACTTCCTACATAAGGTGATAGCACAGGGAAGGTGGTGTTGTACCTGGGATCGATGTTGGCTAGACTCACTCAGACTCCTTGGAGGGTTTCCCACTGCTCGGTGAGGTAACTTGCACCAGGGAATTAGTTTGTTAAGCAGGTTGTCAACATAAATTTCCCACCCTTCGAAATTCAACCCCTTCACGCATTAATTCTACAATGTTGGATTCCATCACCAACTAGCGCTTCTTTGTGAGAAGGTTTGTTTTTATTCTTGACTCCTAGATTAATTAGCATGTGTTTTTTTTTCTCTTTAGTTGGCCTTAGGATTGAGTTTGTCTCTAATGGCATCAGTTCCGGGTTAATTCCTCATTTGATAAATACAAAATATGGATACCATTAAAATAAAAGGTAATAAAGAGGTAACAGATAGCTCATACCTAACTTACATCTTATAATTCTCCAACATTGTTCTTTACACTTAGTGCAACAAACACCAAATGGAATGGTTTACACAAGGTCAATGGAGAATGTTATTGGAAAATTCAAAATATTATCATAAACCCACATCTCACATATGTGTACATGCACCATAGATTCACAATATTTCATGAAGAGGTCCGGTAGAAATGCCTCCATGCAAAATTTTCCACATCAGAATTGTCCATGTCCTTGATGGAAATATATAAAATTCCCTTGAAGATATTTTAGTCCTTGTCCTTCTTAAAAAGGATGATCCCATTCTAGAAGTGGTCAAAGACTACTTTTATTCCCCTTCTATCTGGTAAATGCTACTTCTTATACTAGCCTTACCCTACAATAGGGAATGTTGTGTCCCTTTTCTAAAAAATAAGTGAGGTTCCTCTTCTTTCTCCCAAGATTCTCCTAACCTCTTGGACAGTAGTACATGCAGCCTCAAAACTAATGTTTAGGGAAACTAGAATCCAATCATGAATCAGGAGTGAACTGGGAGTGACGGGTGCTCTAGCTGAAATCCTATTCCAGGAATCCATCGGAGTCGATGGTTCCTCAATCCAAGTCTTGGTTTTTGTTTTATGCCCGGTTGCAAGTCACATCCCAAACCATTTTGGGTACTCTTGGAAATTCCTCCTCGCGACATAAAATCCTAATAGAGAAACATTTTTTACCTCCATGAGATTCTTCATTCTTGTTTAGGCATGGACTAGGTGACCACATTTTCCATCTTCTCCCGAGGCATGGTTTCGTAAATTGGACCCCTAAATCCAAATGTTGCATTGCTTCTTACAGAGCAAAGCACTAGTTATCGAAATTGAATAAAAAACAACTTTCGAGGGGTTGGAATCGGGAGTGAGGGGTTCTCTAGCTAAAATCCTATGCCAGGAATCCAACATAGACGAAAGTTTCTCAATCCGAGTCTCGGTTTTCATTTTATGCCCAGTTGCAAGTCGCATTCCAAACCATTTCGGGGACTCTAGGCCAATTACCGCTCAGGTCATAAAAGACTAACAGAGAAATTTTTTTGAGTTCCATGAGATGTTGCAAGCTTGTTTAGGCATGGACTAGGTGACCAAATTATCCATCCTCTCCCAAGGCATGGTTTTGTAAATTGCCCCCTTAATCCAAATGTTGCATTGCTTCAAACTGAACAAAACAATAGTTCTCTAAATCAATGATTAAAGTAAATTCTCAGGCATGGAACCCATGAGTGAGGGGTGCACTAGATGAAATCCTATCCCAATAATCTATCGGGGTCAACGGTTCCTTAATACGAGTCTCGATATTCAATATATGCCCAGTTGTAAGTCGCATCCCAAACCATTTCAGGGACTCTTGGCCAATTGCTCCTCAGGGCATAAAAACCTAATGGAGCACCATTTTTGAGTTCCGTGAGATGCTGCAAGATTGTTTAGGTATTTTCCATCTGATCCTAAGGTACGGTTTCATAAATTGGACCCCTAAATCCAAATGTTTCATTGCTTCTGAATGAGCAAATCACTAACTATCGAAATCGATGAAAAAATCTACTTCCATGGGGTTGGAACTAGGAGTGAGGGGTGCTCTACCTAAAATCCTATGCTAGAAATCCATCAGATTTGAAAATTCCTTAATTTGAGTCTCAGTTTTCGTTTTATGCTCAGTTGCAAGTCGCATCCCAAACCATTTTGGGGACTCTTGTCAATTCATACTCAGTGCATAAAATCTTAACAGAGCAACATTTTTGAGCTCCATGGGATTCTGCATGCTTGTTTAGGCATGGACTAGGCGACCACATTGTCCATCCACTCCCAAGGCATGGTTTCCTAAATTGGACCCCTAAATCCAAATGTTGCATTGCTTCTTACTGAGAAAAGCACTAGTTATTGAAATCGATGAAAAAAAAAACTTCTGAGGGGTTGGAATTGGGAGTGAGGGGTGCTATAGCTAAAATCCTATGCCAGGAATCCAACAGAGATGACATTTCCTCAATCTGAGTCTCGGTTTTTGTTTTATGACCAGTTGCAAGTCGCATCCCAAACCATTTCGGGGACTCTTGGCCAATTCCTGCTTAGGGCATAAAAGACTACCAGAGCAACATTTTTGCGTTCTGTGAGATGATGCAATCTTGTTTAGGCATGGAATAAGTGACCAAATTATTCATCTACTCTTGAGGCATGGTTTTGTAAATTGGCCCCTTAATCCAAATGTTGCATTGCTTCAAACTGAGCAAAACACTAATTCTTGAAATCAATGATTAAAGTAACTTTTGAGGCATGGCACCTATGAGTGAGGGGTGATATAGATGAAATCCTATCCCAGTAATCCATCGGATTCCACGATTCCTTAATATGAGTCTTGATATTTTTTATATGCCTAGTTGCAAGTCGCATCCCAAACCATTTTGGGGACTCTTGGCCAATTGCTCCTGAGGGCATAAAAACCTAACGGAGCCGCATTTTTTAGTTTCATGAGATGCTAGAAGATTTTTTAGACATGGAATAGGTGACTATATTTAACATCCACTCCCGAGGCACGGTTTCATAAATTAGACCCCTTAATCCAAATGTTGGTTTTCTTCAAACTGAGCAAAACACTAGTTCTCAAAATCAATGAGTAAAGAAACTTCCAAGGCATGGAACCTGGGAGTGAGGGGTACTTCTCTAGCTGAAATCTATGCCAGGAATCCATCAGAGTCGACGGTTCCTCAATTTGAGTCTCATTTTTTTTTATGCTCAATTGCAAGTTGCATCCCAAACCATTTCGGGACTCTTGGCCAATTCCCGCTTAGGGCATAAAAGACTAACGAAGCAAAATTTTTGAGTTCCATGAGATGATACAAGAGTGTTTAGGCATGGAATAGGTGAAAAAATTATCCATCCACTCTCGAGGCATGGTTTCATAAATTGGCCCCTTAATCCAAATGTTGCATTGCTTCAAACTGAGCAAAACACTAGTTCTAGAAATCAATGATTAAATCAACTTCTGAGGCATGTCACCCATGAGTGAGGGGTGCTCTAGGTGAAATCCTATCCCATTAATCCATCGGAGTCAACGGTTCCTTAATCCGAGTCTCTATATTCGTTATATGCCTAGTTGCAAGTCGCATCCCAAACCATTTCGGGGACTCTTGGCCAATTTCTCCTCAGGGCATAAAAACCTAACGGAGCAACATTTTTGAGTTTCCTGAGATGCTGCAATATTTTTCATGTGTGGAATAGGTGACTATATTTTACATCCTCTCCCAAGGCATGAATTCATAAATTGGACCCCTAAATCCAAATGTTGCATTGCTTCTTACTGAGCAAAGCACTAGTTATCGAAATAAATGAAAAAACTACTTCTGAGGGGTTGGAACCCGGAGTGAGGGGTGATCTAGCTAAAATCATATGCTAGGTATCCATCAGAGTCAATTTTTCCTCAATCTGAGTCTCTTTTTTCGGTTTATTCCCAGTTCCAAGTCGCATCCCAAACCATTTTGGGGACTCTTGGCAATTCATCCTCTAGGCATAAAAGCCTAACGGAGTAGCATTTTTGAGCTCTATGGGATTCTTCATGCTTGTTTAGGCATGGAATAGGTGACCACATTGTCCATCCACTCCTGAGGCATGGTTTCATAAACTAGACCCCTCAATCCAAATGTTTCATTGCTTCTTACTGAGCAAAGCACTAGTTATTGAAATCAATGAAAAAACAACTTCTGAGGGGTTGGAATCGGGAGTGAGGGGTTTTCTAGCTAAAATCCTATGCCAAGAATCCAACAGAGATGATGGTTCCTCCATTCGAGTCTCGGTTTTCATTTTATGCCCAGTTGCAAGTCACATCCCAAACCATTTCGGGGACTCTTGGCCAATTCCCGCCCAGGGCATAAAAGACTAACAGAGCAACATTTTTGAGTTTCGTGAGATGCTGCAAGATTTTTTAGGCATGGAATATGTGAAAAAATTATCCATCCTCTACTGAGGCATGGTTTCATAAATTGGCCCCTTAATCCAAATGTTGCATTGCTTGAAACTGAGCAAAACACTAGTTCTCGAAATCAATGATTAAAGCAACTTCTAAGGCATGGAACCTATGAGTGAGGGGTGATCTAGATGAAATCCCATCCTAATAATCCATCAGAGTCAATGGTTCCTTAATCTAAGTCTCTATATTTTTTATATGCATAGTTGCAAGTCGCATCCCAAACCATTTCAGGGACTCTTGGCCAATTGCTCATGAGGGCATAAAAACCTAACGGAGCAACATTTTTGAGTTCCGTGAGATGTTGCAAGATTGTTTAGGCATGGACTAGGTGACTGTATTTTCCATCCTCTTCTAAGGAACTGTTTCATAAATTGGACCCCTTAATCCAAATGTTGGTTTGCTTCAAACTGAGAAAAACACTAGTTCTCAAAATCAATGAGTAAAGCAACTTCCAAGGCATGGCACCCGAGAATGAGGGGTGATCTAGGTGAAATCATATCCCAGGAATCCATTGGGGTCAACAGTTCCTCAATCTGAGTCTCATTTTTCATTTTATGCCCAGATGCAAGTCGCATCCCAAACTATTTCAGGGACTCTTGGCTAATTCTTCCTCAAGGCATAAAAACTAACTAAATTCTACATGTCTTTGTCAACTAACTACTATATCTTACTACCTTGAAAAAAGACTGCACCAATTTCAACTGCACATTGAGTTTAACAACCACTACTTCCTACATAAAAATGTGGGTTACACTATTGTTAACCATCTCCATAACTAACTTATTCTTCAACTTGGGTTGAATAAAACTTATATTTGTATAGTTCTACTCTTGGCTTGAACAAAACTAATAGTTGTATAGTTCTACTCTTGTCTTGAACAAAACTAATATTTGTATAGTTCTACTCTTGGCTTGCCTTAGACATATTTCCAATTGAAGCACCCAAGATTTGCAACACACGAACTATGGTTGGATTTCTTACTCCATAGCATTGACCCTCATCTTCAATGGACATTTCGTATAATAATTCTAATTTTCACAAATCCAACAAACAACAACCTTAATACTATTTTTTTCTTAGATCCATATGATAAATTTATCATGTCCTTAGTGCTTTCACATTTTTAATATGTCCTTAATATGTCCAAAATCAAGAGGGATGTCACGTTAAATTAGGTGGTTGACCACTAATATTGGTAATTGCACCCTAGTCTAATTATGCATCCAAAACTAAAGATATAATTTTTTTATCTAGAACTGTGAATATGATGATGGACTACTAACTAACAACACGTGCACATGCAACTGAAGGTACAACCAAACAGGTACCCGTCAGATATTTCTTCATTGAGTGAGGAAAGCTTAGGACAAATAGAGGCTAGAAATCCGACTGCATCTAGTAGATATGATAAGAAAATAAGGACCAGAGGTGAAAAAGTCATACTAAAATTTTGTAGACACATGAAAATTTTTCTTGCTGAAGGAGGATCATGCTCTTATGATGATGATAGCATAGGATACATAGATGTTCCACTCAGGTATAAGCATCTGGTGAAACAATGGGTACCTAAGGAACTACCTCCTATAGATGTTGACTTCGTTGTCAACAATAAGACATATCACATTGCACCATCCTCCCTGCATGGCTTGGGGCTATTTTCCATGGATGGAATAATTGTAAAATACAATACAGTAAATGAATCGATGGACTGTGTCGAACCGTGTTACAATTATAATGATTGGATGTGGCTGGTCCGGTACATGCGAAGTATGCAGAGATATGCACTCGCCGCAAATTATATACAACTAATAAACAAGGATAAAAATAAAGGAGCGACTATCTATATTGATGGAAGGCCTAAATCTTCTGACAATATCGCAGGGTTTATAAACAACACATGACCTAGGACAACAAACAAACAACCGAATTACATATATGAGGGACATGAAGAGAATCGAGTAGTCCTGTGCACAATAAAAACGATAACTCATGGGGAAGAGTTATTAGTGTATTACCATTTGAATCAAATAGAAACATTGACTAATAGTGTGTAGGTTCTTATGCAACACCTCTTTAAGAAACCTCTACTTATTGCATTATATTTTTTTATCATCTTTAACATTGTTGCAAATATTATCTTTAACATTATTTTTTTGTTATCATTAACAATTTTTTAAATATTTGGGGGTTTTAATTATATTATAATGTGGCAGGATGATCATGGAAAAGGGCCAGCCGCAAAACATGTAAATGATTATCAATTTCCACTTTCATTTTACATTGTTTTTATTATTTGCTTGTATAATTTTATTGAAATAACATTGTTTTTGCTGAAATTATATGCAGTCAACAGGCCATGTGGATCATGATTCTGTCGATGAGGAGGGGTTTTATTCTTGTGTTGATCCAATGCTCTTATTAAAAAAAAACATCATTAAATCTAACAAGGAACTTGTTAGCTTGTTAGATAGTCTAGAACAAACTCCTGACGTCAAAGAAAAGAACAAGCTCCTTATGTCACAACTTAACACATATAAGGTAATAACCATAATTTAAATTGTTTTTTTTTTAATGCACTCATATGTTCAATTATGATACTTTGTTCTTTAACTTTTACATTATCTCATGAAAAAACATTTTCTTTTTTTATAAAGGAATATTTGGAGCCTGTTCAGCCCAGTGTTGGTAGTAGTGGCGCTACAAAGACGCTACAGAGTCCTGATGTAGGTGCTCATACAACTACTAGAGAACTATTTAGTTCTCCATCTTCCACACCTCATTTAAATATGAGCCATGACACGCATTGAAAGACATCCACACCTCGATCAGAGTCTAGAGATGGTGGCAGAGGTGAGGATCATAGTGATGTGGTTGAGATGGTTGCATTCATGGAGCTAGACGTGTGACAAGCATGGGGACCCTTCTGTGCACATTTTTGGTCGATGATAATGGACTTCCATTAAAACAATCAAAACTCCCAGGTAGTTTTAATTCATATTTTAATCGCTTAATGTTGTCCTCATACAAAAATCATCTAGATTATTAATTTTAAATTAATGATCATATCTTTTTGTGTGTAGGAAACGACCTTTTTTATAGGCACGTAGAGAGCAAGACCTTGTCTATTTGTGGGGAAACCTTACGCATGAGGTGGAATTTCCATAATTCCAACCTCAAAAAGGAACTTGTGGATTATCTTGAAGGCCTCTTTGGTGTAGACACGTTCAATAAAAAAGTGGTCAAATTTGCAACGGGTGAATATTTAAAATATACGTGGGATGTTTATAGATGAATCTTGTTAAGAAATCCTAGGTATGAGAGTCCTCCCTCAATTCTAGAGAGGGAGTGGAAGGCGATCATTGATGATGCAAAAGATAAGATTTTGAAAAAATCAGGAGAACAAATAATTGGTACACCAAGGTAAATTACAATTTTTTGAATTCAATACTAGCTTTATTTTTCTTTAGAACTAAATAAAAGTGTGGTTATATATAACATACTTGAAAATTTTGATGATAGGTTGCCTGAAACTTCGAAGGAAACCAAAGCAAGGATTGTCAAACATGGCCAACACAAGCTAGACCAGGGCGGCTACTCGAGGTTATAGTCACGAATCGTAAGTACCCAAACATCCTAAGAATATTATTTGTATCACCTTACAATTTTAAGGTAATTGCAGCCAAAAAAATTAAAAAACCATACCCTTATGCAATCCAGGGTGACGACTTCAGAACTGAAACCATGGAGGAAGACCTCCAACTTGGTTACAAGTAGGATTATAAATCTATGGTTGATCATAGGAAAAGCATGGGGCAGACCCCAAGATCCAATTTGCGGGATAAGGTAAATAAAAATCAGTCCACATTAACCTTTTGTTACTTATAAAATACGTAAATGTTTGATATCATCCATAATTTAATGTCTTACTTTGTTTTAATCAGGGGAGAAACACTATCAACAAAACCATTAGTACTAGACAACAAAGCATTGATAGTGAAACACAGCTAGAAGATCATGGTGCTCCCCAACAACCCCATCCCAGTGAGGTGCAGCCCTAAGATGTTATTGTGACTGAGGCCCACGATGGTAAAATGTCTATATATTAATCATATACTTAATAATTTTGTACTTATAAATTTTGACATTTCAATGGAAGAGAATGTCATAGATGATCCTCCTTGACCCGAAGATCAGGTGAATAGTACGATAGCCATTCCAACGGTGCCGACTAGAGGACCAGGTAAATAATTATATTGCAGAGTTTTTTTTAATATTAATGAACTACTTCAATGCTATTTAAAAATTGGCCATACAAATTTAATATTTTTTATTTTTTTAGGTGATGGCCTCTCACAACAGCATCCACGTCATGGGTATGAGACCAGACGTACTCGACGTGAAAGGAATAAAACAACATCAACTATTGAAGAGCACCCAGTAAACGAAGATATGGACATGGATGATTTGCTTAAGAATTGGAAAGCACAAAAGAAGACTAAAAGAAATTCATGATGTCATGTAATAATTTTATAAGACAATTAGATGTACATTATATAGTTGAACATGTAATGATGCATATAATGCATTGACATTATGGGCACTTTTTCATCTGATAATATACACAAGGCTATTTCTATGGCTTGTATATATCTGTGAATGTAATTTTGTTATACACTTAATGATAATTTCAGCTTCTCTCAATGATGCAACTTCCAAAATCTTGTGACATGATATATGCAACTTTGAAACTCTTGTGACATGTTACATTATGTTTCACATGACAAAGAGAATTACCATTCTTTTCATTATGTCTTTTCATTGTGTCATGGACATGGTGTTGCTACTCAACATTGCCTCAAAGCCTACTTATTCATTCCTCTATGATATGTACAATGATATTGAACCTTCCACAAATCATTGCAAGCAGAAAAATAAGCGAAGGATA
>SNQJ01S0141883.1:2756-17872 GCA_010110895.2 Picea sitchensis | reverse complement strand
ATGTATTGTGTATGTGTGAGCTAAGAGTTCTCTTGTTTCAAGCCCACCTAGTAGCATTCCTTTTCACTTGTACATGGTTATTTCCTCATAGATGTTTAGCTATTATTCAGTCATTTAACCTTTTAATGTCTTTGAAAAATGCAGGTTTGAAGGGTGGTTACCTCCACGATCCCAAACACATTTCCGAAAAGGTATAAATCATTTTCTTCTCTTGCATCATGAAATTTTCCTTCATTTCCTTGTATACTTAAATTCAAAATCAGAAAACAAAATGACACATAGCATGCATAACACATAATTTTTTTATGACTGGGAGTAATAGTAATTTTTCATATTCATAAAAAAAAAAATGAGACTTATCTTTTAACAAAAATTGGTCGAAGAGATTGGTCATGTAAGAGAAAATTTCCATTGAACCACAACCATCTAGTATTTATACCACCACCAACCTAGGCTATGAGGCCACCATGGTGAAAAAACCAAGCAATAAGATTCTATATTTCTCATCCCAACCTTTCTATTCACAGTCTTATCTAACCTTCTCAACACAAAGCATTACAAGAATCTGATTCATCCTGTGATAGATTAGGAACTTTCTTCCACTACAACATGCAACATAAGGAATATATTCACTTTATGTACTTCATGGTCCCTTAGATATATTATTCTCTCTCAACCCTCTTGTGTGTGAGAAGCAAGGTTGCAAGGTTACAAGGTTACAAGGTTACAATTCCTTGAATAATATATCTATTCACAATTCGTGTCTACCTTCAAATCGTTTCACCACGTGTCTACCTTCAAATCGATGGCTCTCGTTGTTTCAGGATTTTGGTCCCTTCAACCAGATCAATGAATCTCCAACTATCTTCTTGATCAATGGTTAAGATCTGCTTCGGCAATTTAACCTCCTCTTTGTCCATGAACTTTTGGAGTTGTGGATCTCATGCCACTTGTCCTCCTTGACGATGGACGATCCCAAATTTCTTTGGGAATTTGGAAATTTGGTGAATTCACCCTCCTGCATGTGAGAAGCATTAAGGATCATGCACCTTGATTTGATCATACAATTATTGGTCCTATGAGCTATGATCCGACGACCACTGTCTCTCCTCCTCCTGATTTTCTGACTTCCTCCAACTTAGAAGATTTTCTAAGTATTCAAAGGCCTCGACCTTTGTTCCTCTTATGAATCTATCTCTTGGACCTTGTCTGCACTTCTAAAAACCGTTATCTGTTCTAAGATTTCTCGCCCTCTACTCCTTTGACTTCTTAGAGAGTCACTTCGATAGTTAGTTAATTTTCAGATCTGTTCACTCCTTGCAATAGATTTTGGTGCAAGTTTTGGGTTCTTGTGGACTACTGTGCACACCTTGCAATAGTCACTTTGCACTCCTTGCAAAGGGAAAGTTCATGCTATCTCTTATGAGATTCGGAATCAAAACAGATTCTGTCAACGCACTCCTTGCGGATTGTGTGCACACCTTGCGTAGATTCAATCAAAGAGATACAATTGGAATTTATGCAAACATCTCACAATTTCATGTATTCATAACAAAATTCATTCATTCATGAAAACAAAAATAACAAGGAATTGAAAACAGTAACAACACCATGCATTGGATCAATTTTTCTCTGTTATATTCATTCAGAAGTAAAATGGCTACAACTATGATAAAGAAAAACAACTAAAAACTCATAAATTTCCTACTAACTCGCAGCATCCCCATTTGGTCATACAAAACCTCTATTTATCTCAGAGGGTTCTTTGGGTTCCCCCTGACTATTCATCTACTCGAAAAAAAAACCTTAAATTCTATCTTATTTCATTTACATTCAAGACTGGGAGTGAAAACTCCGATATCACTTGTGATCATTCACTTCCAAGCATTTGATCTTCTTCTATTTTTCAATCAGCTCCAAAAGACTCGTAGTAACCTCCAATGCTTAATATTGTGAAATGATTCCAAAGTGTTGAGTTGTCCTACCACACATGCTCACTAATGATGCTCCTGCATCATACTCCCCTGGACAAAAATTCATGGACTCATGTCCATGAGCTCCTGCACCTACTTTCCATGCTTCTGGATATCAGCTTCATTTTCCCAACTAGCATCTTCTATTGGGTGTCCCTTACACTTGACCAAATATTCAAAATACGTCTTCCTCCTGGTCTTTTTTCCAATCCTCTGATCAATCATCTTCTCCATCTGTGGTTTTTCTGCTATAGGAATTTGTTTCTCCCATTGAATCTTCTCTTGATCTGTTGATCCCTATGTGTCACATTCCTTGTAAGGGTACAGGTTTGAAACGTTAAATATGGGTGATATGTCCACATCATTTGGCAGCTCAATCTCATATGCATTTTCATCAAAATTCCTTAATATCTTACATGACCATATCTTCTTCATCTTTAACTTGTTATATGTTCCCCTAGGGAACCTTTCTTTCCTGAGATGTGCCAGAACTTGTTCTTCTACTTCAAATTGAATTTTCCTACGATGTTGATCAGCTCTACACTTGTACTCTTGGCTAGATCTTTGCAACTGTCCTCTGATCTGGCTATGGAGCTTCTGCATTTCTACAGCAAAATCTTCTGCTCAGTGCTTCTGATCTAACTTTGTTCCAAGTCTCTCAACTTAGAAACTCCCCTTGGTTGCATTCCATACAATAATTGGAATGGGCTCTTTCCAGTGCTCCTGTTTGGTGAGTCATTGTATGCAAATTATGCTTCTGGAAGAATTTGATTTCATTGGTTATAATGCTCAGTGACCAGAATCCTCAATAAGTTTCCAAAACTTATGTTTACCACCTCAATATGTCCATTTATATGAGGGTGATAAGCTGAGTTGAAGGAAAAATATGTCCCCAACTTCTTCCATAGCGTTCTCTAGAAATGACCAACAAATTTAGTGTCTCTATCTGAGACAATGCTCCTGGGTAGTCCATGAAGTCTCACAACTTCCTTGAAAAAAAAATTGCAACGTGTGTTGCATCACTAGTCTTTTGGCATGGGATAAAGTGTGTCATCTTTGAAAATCTATCCACCACCAAAAACATGGAATCACATCCTCTTTTCGTTCTTGGCAGTCCCAACAAAAAATCCATGCTTATTGCATCCCAAGGCCTCTCTGGTATTGGAAATGGTTGATACAATCCAATGTTCTGTCTTTTACACTTTGCATGTTGGAAGATTCTACATCTGTTCACAAATTTTATCACTTCTGTTCTCATACCTGGCTAGTAGTATGAACTTCTCAACTGTGAAAATGTTTTATCATGGTCGAAATGTCCACCCAATCCTCCACTATGCTTTTCCTTCAAAAGGTTATCCCTCATTGAGCATTTTGGTATGCACAACTGATTTCCCTTGAACAACAATCCCTCTTGAATCATATACTCTGTCCACCAACTCCTGTCTCTCAGCACATGATTTTCACATGCTTCGTATGCTTCCTCGAAATCTGGATAATCACAATACATATCCTTCAGGTGTCCAAACCCTAAGATCTTCACCTGAAACTCCTGTAGAATCAAACATCTCCTACTTAATGCATCAACAACTTTTTTAGCATTCCCAACAATATGTTTTATGAATAAAGTAAAATTCTGCATAAAATCAATCCACTTTGCATGCATTTGATTCAATTTTTCCTACCTGGTTATGAATTGTAAAGCCTAGTTGTCGCTATACAAGATAAATTCATGTGGAACAAGGTAGTGCCTCCATTTCTTCAAGGCTTGAATTATGGCATAGAAATCCTTATCATATGTGGAGTATTTTTTCTTAGTCTCATTCATATTCTCACTAAAATAGGAAACATGCCTATTGTCCTGACTCAAAACTGCTCCAATTGAAACTCCACTTGCATCACATCTCACTTGGAATGTCTTTCCAAATTTTGGTAAGACCAAAATTGGTCGTTCTGTTATTTTCTCCTTCAGTATATTGAATCTCCTCTCGGCCTCCTTTGTCCATTTAAAATACGTGTGCCTCTTCTTCACTATATCCATCACTAGTGCACAAATCCCACTGAAATATATGATGAATTTCCTATAGAAAATTTCTAATCCATGGAAGCTTCTTACCTCAAACATACTCCTTGGTGATGGCCATTCTTTGATCACTTTCACCTTTTTTGGATCCATCTTCAGTTCATTTGAAGAGATCACAAAACCTAAGTAAATGAGCTCTGTCTTCATAAAAGAGGACTTATTCAGATTTATCAATAGATTCTCCTACTGTAGTCTCCTAATCACTAGTGTCAGGTGTCTCAAATGCTCCTCTTTAGTTCTTCTAAAGACCAGTATATCATCTAGATATACAACCATGAACTTGCCAATGAAATATTTCAGTATTTCATTCATCAACCTCATAAAATTACTTAGGGCATTTGTTAAGCCAAATGGCATAACAAACCACTCATACAAACCTTTATTTGTCGTAAAGGATGTCTTCCACTCATCAGCTTCTCTCATTCTTATCTGGTGATATCCACTTTTCAAATCTATCTTAGAAAAGAAATTTGCTCCACTCAAACAGTCCATTAAATAATCCATTCTCAGAAAAGGGAATATATACCTGACGATGATCTTGTTAATGGCTATTGAGTCTATACACATTCTCCATCCTCCATCCTTCTTTAGACTCAACATAGTTGGCACTATGCATGGGCTCAAGCTCTCTCTGACCAAATCCGTTTCTAACACTTCCTAGAGATGGTTCTTTACCTCCTCATTCTCTCGAGGTGTCAGTCTATATGTTGATTTGTTTGACATACTTTCTCTTGGTATCAAATAAATATGATGGTTGATACATTTGATGGGTGGCAATGAGTTAGTTAGCTCATCCACCACTATGTCAGCAAAATTATTCAAAAATTCCTGAACTTCTTCAGTTAAATTATCCATCAAAGTACTTTTAAGGATAACTCTTTGTTTCCTCACTACAACAAACTACATTTCTTGTTCTTTCTTGAATTCTTTTAGGAATTCCTTCTCGCTCATGAGAAGTATGCTTGTGATGGCTTCCTCCTTCACTTTCTTCTCATATATTGGCAACAAGATGTGTGTCCTACCATTATTCTCCAAGGTGTATGTATTCTTCCTCCCATCATGAATGACATTCTTGTCAAACTGCCATGGTCTTCCCAACAAGATATGAGATAAATCCATGGGAATTACATCACATATAATTTCATCTCTATATCCTTCTATCTTGAATTCAACAAGGCATTATTTAGTAACCATTACCTGGTGTCCTTTTTGAAACCATGAGACTTTGTATGGATTTGGATGTACAGTTGTCTCTAGCTCCAATTTATCCACCATCTCTATGGATACTAAGTTATCAGTGCTCCCACTGTCAATTATCACCTTGCATACTCTGACTTTAATCGTGCAAGATGTCCTGAATAGACTGTTCCTCTACACCGACTTTTCAACTTCTACCTTTGGTTTTAAGAGAACCTTTCTCAACATCAGGGATGTTCCATCCTGTTCTCCTTCTGCTTCAACATTCCTTCTATGTGCTTTCAAAATGTGAGCTTCACCTCCTCCTTCTTTCTTTTTCTCAAGACATTCCCAAGACATGTGCCCTGTCTTTCCACTAGCATAACACCTTACTTATGCTCCTCTGCTTCTTCCTATTCCTCTAGAAGAACTTCTTCCACCACCCTATCTTCCTTGGGAACTTCCTCCTCTTTCTGAGTGACTTTGTGGTTTCTTAGTCTCGTCTTTAGATTTATGTGTCTTGTCATGGGCAACTCCATTTCCTTTGTTCAAGACCAGGCTCCTACCTCTACCTCGTTGGCTTTGTTTTCTGGCCAACTTCTCCTCTGCCTTCAGGGTGAACTGGCAAGCATCCTCCACTGTCCTCATTGACATCATGCTGATCTCATCTTGGATTTCATACCTCAGGCCATTTATATACCTAGCAACTTTTTCTTCATCTTTCTCTCTTTGTCCAGTTCTAATGTTCAACTTGTAGAACTTCTCTGTGTACTCTTTAACTATCATACCCTTTTGTCTCAGGTTTTGCAACTTCCTGAACAGATTGATTTGATAATATTTGGGCATGAATTTGTCTTTCATCTTGGATACCATTATGTCCCAAGTCATTATCTTTTGTTTTCCCTTGCTTCTCCTCTCAACCTGAAGTTCATCCCACCATAGTGTTGCATGTCCTTTTAGCTTGGTGACAACATGTATCACCCTTTTCTCCTCATTGACATATTCACAGTCAAAGTATTTGTCCATGGATATTATCCAATCCAGTATCTCTTCATCATCCAAATTTCCTTCATACATTTGGACCTCTATCTTGGCTCTAGCTTCCAATCTAACAATTTCTCTTAGCAAGCGTTCTTTGGCAACATTTTCTCTTACAGCTTCTTTGACTTCTACTTCTTCACTCTCTGCATCGCTGATGTCTCCAACATCAGGTGCCCTCCTCTGTGTTGCCTCCATCGCCTCTAATCTTGAACATATCTCTCACATTTCTCTTTCTATAGAATGATTGGTTAAAGGTGGCTTCACTCGTCTCCTTGGTGGCATCGTGCTGATTGTCTCTACGGGATTCGAGAGTTTCAACTTTCCATCTGAAACTCTCGAAGATTTATCTGGAGTTTGCGATCCATCACCATGTGTCCCTCTGGATTTGATGGTTCAGATCTCCTTCGGCTCTTCAGGCTTCAGGAGTTTCAACTCTCAACTAAAACCTTTGAAGTGATTTCCTCAGAGTTCACGATTCGTCACCACGTTTCCACCTTCAAATCGACGGCTCTCGTCGTTACGGGAGTTTGGTCCTTTCAACTAGATCAATGGCTCTCCGACTATATTCTCAATCAACAGTCAAGATCTACTTCAACGATTTCACCTCCTCTTTGTCCATGAAATTCTGGAGTTGTGGATCTCGCACCACCTGTCCTCCTTGATGATGGACAACCCCAAATTTCTTCAAGACTTCAGAACTTTGGTGAATTCACCCTCCTATGTGTGTGAAGCGTTAAGGATTGTGCACCTTGATTTGATTAGACGATTTTTGGTCCTCTGATTTATGATCCGATGACCACTATCACTCCTCCTCCTGAGTTTCTGACTTCCTCCAAATTAGAAGATTTTCTAAGTAGTCAAAGGCCTCGACCTTTTCTCCTCTTACAAATCCGTCTCTTGGACCTCGTCTGCACTTCTTAAACCTTCTATCTCTTTTGAGATTTCTCTCCCTCTACTACTTTGACTTTTTAGAGAGTCACTTCGACACTTAGTCGAGCTTCGGATCTGTGCACTCCTTGCAACAGATTTTGGCACAAGTTTTGGGTTCTCACGGATGACTGTGCACACCTTGCAACAGTCACTTTGAACTCCTTGCAAAGGGAAAGTTCACACTATCTCTTATGAGCTTTGGAATCAAAACAGATTCCGTCAATGCACTCCTTATAAACTGTGTGCACAGATTGCACAGAATCAATCAAAGAGATATAAGTGGAACTTATGCAAACATATCACAATTTCATATATTCGTAACAAAATTCATTCATTCATGAAAACAAAAATAATAGGGAATTGCAAACAATAGCAACACCATGCATTGGATCAATTTTTCTCTGTTATATTTATTTAGAAGTAAAATGGCTACAACTATGATAAAAAAAAGCAACTAAAAACTCAAAAAATTCCTACTATCTCGCAACAACCCCATTTGGGTGTACAAAACCTCTATTTATCTCAGAGGGTTCTTAGATTTCACCACGACTACTCATCTACTAGAAAACAAACACTAGCTGCTATGTTAGTTTAGTTACATTCAAGACTCAGAGTGAAAACTCCTAGATCACTCGTGATCATTCACTTCCAAGAGTTTGATCTTCGTTTGTTTTTCAATCAGCTCCAAAAGACTTGCAATAACCTCCAGTGCTTAAGATTCCGAAATGATTCCAAAGCGTTGAGTTGCCCTACCACACATGCTTGCTGACGATGCTCCTGCATCACACCGATGCATCATTACATAAAATTCCCTGGTGCGTACATAAAAAAAAATGGGTCGGTTCTCCATTACATTAATTTCTTGATGCGTACATAAGATGAAAAGACACTAGTGTGTTTATAGTTATTATGCCTTAGATTCGCATTTTGTTGTATGTAACACTAGTGCGCTTTTATTTTATGTCTGTCCCGGTGCTTGTATAATTCATACATGTCGGTGCCTATATTACCCTATGCACCAAAAGGAACTAAAATTTTGAATATTTGAGGTGAGATGTCAATATGATTCTTTGTTCCGAAACATCGATGCTTTTATTACATATAAAGCATCAGTAAGTTTATTTTATTTAAAACACCGGTGTTTTTATTATATTTAAATAACTGATGCATATTTATCACATTCCCACCATTAAATTCTAAAACAATATATATTATCGCACGTTATATGCACAAGTGCTTTAGTATAATTAATATGCATTGATGCTTCAATATGCTTAATATGCATTGGTGTGTATAACCCCTTAAAAGACACTGATTTCTATATTATTTCAGGGACCATTTTGTGAGTTCATAAGAATGCACCAATATGTATATATTTTAATTATTTTTTTTACAAATAATTTTTATAATTAATATTCTTTTTTATAGTTTTGTTATTGCATTTTGATATAATGATTGCATTAATGCCTTATCCAACAAATTACACCTATGTTATTTGCAACAATGTAAATCATTCACATATTAATTAATTAGTTATTTGCAAAAATATGAATCATTCACATATTAATTAATCAACAATGCAACGTTTTACAACATTTGACAATGCAATAAAATAAGAAACTCGTTTTATTATATATGAATAAGAGATCCATGGTGATACAAAATGGGACAACGTAAAGGTCCACAATAATCAAAATGGAACCAATATGTAATTGTTAAAGTTATTGGTAACATGTCGTCATGCAATTGAGACATTATGTCCACTAGATTAACCAAATTTCCAAAACATACAACTTGCAATAATATTCAATTATAGTGATTGTCATTCATCACTTGAACTGGTGTAATTGCTCGACCTATGTGAATCCCCCATTTCTTGATTAGTTGTAGGTGATGTTATAATTTGGTTATTTAAATGGATGTTTTCTTGCTCGACTTGTGTTTGACATTCCAACTATTCATGTTCCATCTACAAACATAGAAATAAAGTGTAATAAGTAAATCTACATTTATAATATAGTAGATTATACATTATTTGGTAAATAAAAAATCATACCATAGCAACAAGTGATTCATAAACCATACACATGATTTTGAAGCTTTGCCTCATGCCGTGTAACAAAAGATCTTATGTTGGCTCCTCTCCATACTTTGTTTTCTGCATGTTTAATATGCCATAACAAAACATAGTCAATATTATTAATATAAAGGTTTCTTATTGTTCCATTAATTATACAAGAAGGAAAGTTAAACAACATAGCTACTTAAAAATTGTTCAATTAAACCTTGATACTTCAACATATGCTCGCAATCCTCACTTAAACCAATGCTGATCAATTGTTTGGTTGACTCTTGTTGTTATGTTAGCACCTATTAGAAGACAACCATGAACAAGTGTAAATTAATAATTTAGATATAAAGATCACAACAAATATGAAAACTGAAGTAATGTCAAAAACGTATGTACTCACAAACTTTGCAATCAACCATTTTCTTCCTTGTCATCCCGTCTTATGTGTTGATTGAGTTCCATTTTTTTTTTCAGAAAAAAATTTGAAAAATAGTATTCAATATGATAAATAAATTTGATGTACATAAAATAATAAATGAATGATCACATACCTCTAATGCATGTTGTTGTTGGGATGCATCTTTTTGTGATGCAATTATTTTCTTTTACCAACTCCTTATACACTTTTTTCGACATCCCTACCCACATGTATTGGATTTCACCTCGTTTGTTTCTTGGAACTTTCATAATCTTCCTGAAAAATGAAAAAAGAACAATATTTTTTTTAAACGGACATGAAAATAAATATAGCAAAATGAATTAATTTGGTAATTATTGGAACATATTATAGAAAAACATATTTAGTAATAATACATTTTATATGATTTGTTTTTGTTATTGTAAGTTTTTTTTATTCCAAGTCTCACAGGTCTCATTGACCATGACTCCAAAAACGATTATTTTAGTGTATGTATAACCTGATTCTTGGAGTCACTGGATTGATTTTTATATTGTAAGTGGAAATTATGTCTATACGCTCTTTCTGCTATATCCCTCAAATCTCTGTAAAACAATTTTTCCCTCTCATTAACTTCAAGAACCACTCCAGATGCACTGATGACCAAGCTATCATCATAATTTACATCCTTAAGATTAATCGCTAACAAGTTTTAAAAATGTGAAATCAAATGTTTAAAACCTGTTAGCGATTAATCTTAAGAAATTCATTTTTAGTAAAAAGTCAAAGAAAAACTTAGTGTTGATTACCTTTCGATCCACCTGTTTCCTCTCTTTGGAACATTTCCATAAATATTTTATTCTTTTTTTCACTCTGATTGCGAACAAACTTATTGAGTTTCTTCAAGTTTTTTCTCTGCATGACACATATTAACCAATACACTTCATTAATTTAAACTTACAAATATTTCAAATATATTAAATTGTTAAGAAAATTTAAAGAATTTTCCTCCTTCTCTTCTTGGGATGAGATACCATTGTGCTCGCTACAATAAGATGTTTTCTTTGAACTTCTATCAACCATCTTGTATAAAAAAAATCAGGAATCATCAAAAATAAAAATTATGAAATTTTTATACAATCTAGTATTTTGGTGCGCATAATTAAACATAATGCCCCGGGGAGTCAAACATATACATGCACCAGTGTGTACTATCAGTCATTGTGCACCTCTAACCCATACGCATATGATGCAGATATCAACATTATTTATTTTTTCGACCAATCAATGCTTTTCACAAATATATGCACCCTGGTGCACTTTTCTATAAAGCGAGCACCAGGTTGCTACCTTTGTACAATACCCACTAGTGTGATTTTCATGTACAATGTGCACCATGTACCATGGAAACATTTTTTGATAAAATCACTAACAATGATAAGGTTTACAAGGTTTGGGATACAATGCAATGAGTGGGACCATTGCAACGGATACCAAAACGCCCCATATGCAACTAAAAAAACCCTATAAAAATGATCTATTTCTTAAAAATATAAACCCTATAAAAAAAATTTACTTAAAAAAAGAGGGGAACTAAAAAAAACAATAAGAAATATAGGGTTTCCAATACCAAAGGTAATTTTGAAACCCTTTTATTTTTTTAACATGAATTGAAAATAGTTTGAATCAAATAGGGAAAGATTGAAATGATCATTAGCATGAAAGCACATGCTTGAAATTTCTTCTCTGCAGATTTGTAGGTGCCCTACGGATCACTTCCAAATTTGGCTTTGCACAAAAATCTACCCACTTGAAAGTCTTTGGTGGTAAATCTCTTTTCCACAAATATTCCCTCTAAATTTTGCCAAAAAAATGAAATAATGAATAGTGTTTTAATTTACAAACAAATACATTTTGAAAAATGAAATTCACTCTCTCTTTTTCACTGTGTTTTTTCACTGTATATACCATACCGGTGTGCTACAAAGCACATCGATACGCTTTGTACGTAAAAGCACTTAGTAAACTATATATTTAAAAAAATAATTTTGTTGTCAAATTGGTGTGTCATACATATTAATGTGTCCCTATGTGTATATACGTAAAATCACATTGATACCAACTTCAATGAAAAAATATAAATGAAAACCTACGCAATTAAAATTCATGGATATTTTCTTTT
This sequence comes from Picea sitchensis, assembly GCA_010110895.2. Lineage (NCBI taxonomy): Eukaryota > Viridiplantae > Streptophyta > Pinopsida > Pinales > Pinaceae > Picea > Picea sitchensis. The sequence continues at coordinate 6,022 of SNQJ01S0141883.1, read as the reverse complement.
ATGGAGGTTCTAACAGAGGTCACAGTTCAGTGCATTTCATAATGTATTGCACTGGTGGATTCTCTATATACCAATGCAACGTTTCCTAATCAAATCATTTAAAGAATCGATAACATTTAATATCAAACTCATGCACATATTAATGATGGTTTTGGCTCAAATGCAAGGAAAATAAAGTTATAATATCAAATGGCCAATACTTCAGATTCTAGACCATTTCATATCATTGCAAGTTTGTCAAATTATCCCACACAGTTTGAAGTAAGTCTAGATTTTATTCATAATTAATTTATCTGATTGAATTTATGTCATTTATGCACATGCATTCATTGAATTTTGTAGGATCAAAAATCAAGATCAATTTCGGATGAGTAAGATATTCCATCAGTGAAAAAAAATTTCAAGCTCTTATCAGGAGAAAGATACCACATGCAAATGTTTGATGAAAATGGAAAGCTTCTTTACCTTGCCAATTGTAACATGTCATCTTCCAATAACCTTCAGCCTAGGTCAATGGTATTACACCATGAATTGGATCTATTTTATGAAAAACCAATGATATGTGGTTTTTCAAAATGTAAAGGACTAAAGAAGAACCCTCGAAGTGTCACGTTATCCAATTATATTAATGATCGACTATCCAAAGTTAATGGTCTAATACCTCCCACTACGATCAAGAATCCAATAGGTGATATAGAAAAGACACGTAGGAACACTTCCATATGCTCCTTTTTGAAAATTTGGAAGTTGATCAAATACATTTCATCCTAAATTGTCCAACTCATCTCCTTTGGTTGAGTCAATAGAGAGTTCTTATTGTGAGACAAATATGATATCATTACTACCCAAAACATCACTACTAGGAGATCCAAAAAGTTGTATGAGCTAGAAGCATAAATGTCAAAGTACACACCAAAGTTTGTTCAATTGTTGGAAGTTAGTGATGCATTCCCTCTTCCTATCCATCTGCAAAGTAAATAACAAACCTATTACAACTAAGCTTTGTATGGTGCTTGGTCATATTCCATGCTTGTGCCCGATGTTGGAACCGAATCCTCTTTTTATGGTAGTAGTTATATGATTTCCAAGTCTAAAATAGATGTTGTATATGTTGGGTTTTTTATCCTTTCACATGTATCTGTTCCTCCCAAACATTCAGTGGCACTTATGCCATTTTATGGTCCTCTTTATAATCGGTCTGATTACTTGAATATTGTCAAATACAAACATAAAACTTCCATGTATAATATATGCATGAATGGTTATTCCTCTAGAAAATTTAACAGTAAAAACCTATTATATATTGGCGGTCATCCATTAACTCATGGGAACATCACAAGGTTCATAAATAGTTGCAGAGCCTCATTATTTAGTGCAAATTGTTCCTTTGAGGAACATTCCAATGACAAAGATTTCTTAATGAAAATGAAGGCATCCAAATTTGTTGTTGTGCATGCAATACGTAGTTTGTCTCTTGGTGACGAGTTGTTAATAAACTATAACTTTGTAGACCACCATAAAAAATTCCTTGCATTGGGTTTACCTTTAGACGTCCCCTTGGGCCGTAATAAAAAGATGATTGAGTAATTATATTTTTGGATTTTCAATGGAACTAATGTAAATGCATTGCTTAATTTGACATTTGTTTTATAAAGTGGTTGTTTGCATGTTACAATTATTACATCAAATATGGGGACTAAGCTCCCTATAACATCTACACATGGACTTTTGTTTATTATATTTATTGGGTTTTTCTAGTTTTTTTATATTTTTAAATATTAATATAAAATTAATTTAATTTAACATTCTTTTAACCTTAACAAATTAATTAATTTCTTCACTAATGAAATCAAATACTTATATTTCCTTATGAGGATATTCATAATTAAGTTGGTGGTGGAGAAAAAAATCATAAATTCATTTAAAACAAATTGTGTATATTAAAATTTATTATTATTAATAACTTCATTTTCATATTTAATAATATAACTTTTTTTAAATTCATATTTAAAATTCATTACAATTAATGATTACATTTTTTTATTTAATAATTATGATTATAATAGGTTTTTTTTTTAAATATAACAATTATAAATTTAATTATGAACAATTATTATAATGTTATCAACAAAATCAATGAGAAAATAACATTTCGTAAAAGTAATTTTTTTTTAAACATGTTTAATCAACATATTGTATCTTGTTGGAAATTAAACAATTCATCTCGAAGAAGAATTAAACATTATATGACATTAATATTTATAATTTTTAGCAATTACAATCTGAAGTAAACGATTACATAAAACTAAATTTAAACATTATATAACAACTCTAAATTCTAATGAGTGATACATCTTAAATTTAATTTAAAAACAAAGAAATCATTAGCATACTTATAATACATTTTGTAAATCAAACAACAACAACAACAACAAGAACATGATTTGAAAAAAACACAATATACATGTGTTCTATATTGTTTATAGTGCACCAGTGTGATGAAAGCACACCGATGCAGTTGTTATGTAATACTACTTCGAAAAACAGATTGATTGACAAAGTACGTATGAAAACTTCCACAATTAAAGTTTTGTGGAGGTTGTGCTTTGCAGAGGCAATCACTCTTTGGGGCCTCTCATAATTTAGCGCATGGACTTGATCCTCTACCACTTCTTCAGTGCTCTGCCTCACATTTCCTTCTCCACGGGCCACTTGAATTTCTCCAAGATATCGTCCTCGTCATTCTTGTAGCCATAATATGAACTAAAATCAATTCGCTTGTAAATCACATACCTACAACTCCTCTTCTTCACCTCAAGGGGGATTATCGAATAACTCTTTGAGGATGGGGAGGAATTTCAACAAGAAAGGATCATGGTGGATGTCCTAATTATAACACTATGCTAACCTAAAAAATGACCTAAGGTCCATATTGCATATTTAATAGAAGTTAAGAAGCACATATGGAAAACCAATCAATGATAAAAAAAACTTTGTCAGCATGCTTTATCGCTAAATATTAAGCATTTCCTTAGCCTCGGCCTTCTCCTCCATGAGATCCTCACTCATGTACTTACTGAGAATATCATGTTTCTACTTCTCCACAACCATGCACTTGATTTCTTTCTCATCTAGAAGGGGAACATGGGAAACAAACTCTCACTCTCTTTGTTGTTGGTTTCCCTTGTCCTGTTATCCCATTTCTTCCACCACATCGTCATATTCCTTGAATAAGACCAGATTAATGGCAACAACCTCCTCTCTCT
>SNQJ01S0141882.1:24776-42862 GCA_010110895.2 Picea sitchensis | reverse complement strand
GCATTCAGATTCATAGTGCCCATACTTTTTGTAGTAATAGCATTGTATGCTAGTTTTGTCATTAGACCTTCTCCCTCTGCCTCTTTGAGGCTGGAAATTCTGATGTTGATGTTGTTGCTTTTGACCTTGGAAATTTGGATTCTGAGATTGTTGTCTGTTACCTCCACTGTAGTGAGGATTACTTTGATTATTCCCTCTTCCTCTACTTCTTCCTCTGCCTTTCCCTCTTCTCAATGAGAATTGAGTTTGGAAGGCATTGGAGATTGACTCATCTGTGAGATTCAGTTTGGTCTCATGTGTCACCAGAGAACCAATTAACTCATTTGTTGAAGATATTGACAGATCCTTGGATTCAAGGATTGTTGTTACAACCATTTCAAATTTCTTGGGTAGACTTCTGAGAATTTTCTCAACAATTCGTTGATCAGTGATGGTTTCACCAATCAGTCTGATCTGGTTCACGACTCCCATGACTCTGGTGATGAACTGATCCACTGTTTCGGACTCTATCATCCTAAGAGTCTCGAATTGTGTCCACAAGGTCTGCAGTTTAACTGTTTTTACCCTGTCATTTCCTTGGTAGGACGATTTAAGGATATCCCAGACATGTTTGGAAGTACCAATGCCTATGATTTTCGAGAAAATCGAATCATCTACAGAATTCTGAATCCAGAATTTCACTTTGTTTTCTTTGGTCCTCAGAGTTGTCTGAGCAATTCTCTGCACATTTGTCATGGCAGTGAGGGCGGCTGGATCTGGTTCCACATATCCAAGATCCACTGGTTCCCAGCACTCTTGTGCTTGCAAGAACGACCTCATTTGAAGAGACCAAAATTCATAATTCTTACCAAGAAGAATCGGACCCTGAGTTGGGCCTAGATTGCTAGACGATGCCATGATGTTTGAATTAAAAAAAAATTGCAGAAGTACAGAGGAAAATTTTATATTTACCTCCGATCGCTGAAACGTCGATTCGCCGATGGCCGATGGGAGCTTATCGAGCTTGAATTGGCCTTTGTCACGGTGCAATGTGACCACATGCCTTAGTGTTAAAACGCTACGGGCTTTTCCGGCTCTTTGCCTTTCAAATCGCCGAAATGCGAAAAATTGCCTTTGGACAATTCAACGGTCCAGATATTCTTGTGATCTGACGGCCCAGATCTTATCGCGATATCGTGAATCAGGACTTCATGAGTTTTGATGACGAGCTCCTCCTCCTCGTTTCCCCGATCTCTGATTTACCGATGGTGCATGCCTTTTAGGACTTTCTCGATTCCTCTGATCTCTACCACGCGTCCCAGCAGATGGACGGTCGTGATCTCTCCTCGCGATTTCACGATTTGATGTGTCCCGAACGTCTCGTCTCCAGGATTCATGAAATGCCGATGCACCGATTGACTCATTTGACGAGATGACATCAGTTGGGCCCTGCAAAGGGAGCGTTCCTCCTATCGAGATTTTGGACTTCGCAGTTTCGAAGTGCACGAGAGCCTTGTCCTTAGGATTCACGATTTTCCGAATCCTGATATGCCGATGGCCCTTTCCTTGTCAGAACTTTTCTCGAGTCCCCGGATTTACGCCACGCATCCAGGAGAGATGAACGGTCCTGATTCCTCCTCTGGATATCACGACTTGTGATGCTCCGTTGACACAATGTGTCTGTCAAATTGAAACCCTGAATGCCGAAATGTCGACGGGCGCTATGATGTTTGCCACGTGTCCAGTCAAATGAGCGGCTGAGATCTTATCGCTATATCGCGTATCACAATTTCGCGAGTTGCGACGCCAAATTTCTTTGACAATTTGAAACCCCGAATGTCGATGTGACGATGCGTTGATTTGCTGCCACCTGTCCTCTGAGATGGACGGCTATGATCGTTTCAGGATTTCGCGATATCGCATATTGGAGTTTTGGAGTGCAAGCCTTTGCTTGTCCAACTCCCGATTCGTGATGTGTCTATGAGAAAAGATTGACGGCTCACGATCTTTCTTGATCCAACGGTCCAGAAGAACTCGAAATTTTGTGGATCGCGAATTCTCACGGCTGCTTCTGACCTTTACACCTTGTGAGTCATGAAATGTCGATATCTCGCCATGTGTTTCTTGATGAACGGTCTAGATGATGTCGGGATTTCGCGACTTCACAAGTCGAAATTTCTCCTGTGCACTTCAAACGACTAAATGTCGTGCACCTTCTTGTTGATCTAACGGTTGTCGGGCCTTTGCACAAGATCTAACGGCTGAAATGCTTTCGCCTCTTCTGCGCTCTCTGCGTCCCTTATGAACTGGTTTCCCGCTTCGGATCCGTTCGCAGGACGAATCTTACGGTCGCAATGGTTGTTCTTTGCGCCTGAGATGAATTCTTTACTCCTGTGGAAGAAAGATTCGTGAATATTTCAAAGATTTGAAAGAATTACACGAATTCTTCATTTTCTGCTACAATCTTTGACAGATTTGAGCGAGTTTCACAAAAACTTTAAACAATTGTGCCTTCTGCAGCAATCTTTAACAGTTTTGAATGATTTCTTCGAGTTATTTAAATGATCTTCCATTCTGCAGCTCTTCTGCATCAATCTTTGACGATATTTGAAAAATTACAAGAATCTTTACTGTTTCTTCTTCTGCATTCTCTTCGTCCTAGATCTTTCGAGCGTTGTACGCTCTGCAACCTCTGCAAGCTTCCTACGTTGATCTTTTGAACATAAGATGTTCTGCTTCCTCGTGGAAGTTTCCAGCGAGGATCTTTCGAGAGTATAACGGACGGCTCTCCAAACCTTGTGAAAGAGACTGTGTCACGTTCTCTCAAGATCCGTGAAGCTCTGCGCTGTGAGTATCGTGTTGCTCTCCGAACTGTGTGAAGAGGCTTACTGCTGAAGCTCTGATACCATGATAAATTGTGAAGCAAAGAGAAATGCAAAGAGAAAAGAATAGAACAGTATATTCAAATGTATGAAGAAGTACTGAACTCTGTTACAATGCAAGATGGTTGAGCTAAATAGGCTCAAGCAAGACAAAAATAGAAAGTACAACTGTCCAGTACAGCTGGCAGTGTACAGTCAGAGTGTTGATGTTACATTATATTTAACAGAAATGAGGCTGAGGTTGCGGGACGAGATCATGAAAATCCAGGTGTGCGAAAGAACCAACCTGCATAGAAACAAGCTGAACTACCCCACGAGGAGACAACTTCTATCTGGCTCTTGTTTTTTCACTACAGGGGCAACTCAGAAAATACGCACTTTAATCATATCAATGGAGGACATCTGTAATCCAAATGCTAGCATTAACAAGGAGGTCCAATTGAACATTTGGAATTGTTGGTTGTAGGCAGATGAAGCAGATGCCATGATTGACTGACTGTTGGGACAATAATATAGTAGTAACATTATAAAACTGTAGTAGACTACAATGCTAACAGCTTGAAGTGAGGTCTGTCTTATTGATTAAGTTCTATTAGTTCTCTGATTCTTTTCTTGTTTTAAGTATTGGTTGAAATCCAAATATACACAAGCCAAAGGTACCCATATCAATACAATTTATAGCTATAGGATAGCTTTGTGTTTATTTATGATGCAAGTTGGATGAAAACGATTGATAATCTTGATAGGGGTATTTCAGGATGCAGTGACTTCCACGAGGTTCTTCCTAGTCTTTTGCGGCTAGTCTTGTGACCTCATTATGTTCTCTATTTTCTGTGAGCCCAAGCAAGGAATATCATTCTTTATTTTTTCCATTTTGATTCCAGTGATCCCAAGCAAATAGTGTTGTTGTGAGGGCAGAAACAAAAGCAGAGGCAAAGGTAGTCCGTGGAAACAAACAGAGGCATACTATCAGAAGGAATGTTGAAAATGCCAATGCTACTCAAAAGGATATTTTCGTTGCTACCAGTATAGTATAGAGTCAAGTGCACAAGATGGGGGATTAAAAGCACCTAGCCAACTCAAAGCAAAGAAACCCAGAGCACGACAATGCTAACAACTCGAAGTGAGGTCTGTCTTATTGATTAAGTTCTATTAGTTCTCTGATTCTTTTCTTGTTTTAAGTACTGGCTCAAATCCAAATATACACAAGCCAAAGGTACACATATCAACACAATTTATAGCTATAGGATAGCTTTGTGTTCATTTATGATGCAAGTTGGATGAAAATGATTGATAATCTTGATAGGGGCATCCCATGATGCATGCGGTGACTTCCACGAGGTTCTTCCTAGCATTGATGATGGAGACCTTCAAAACCAATTGGCAGTTGTGGAATATGTTGAAGACATATAGAAGTTCTACAAGAAGATTGAGGTATGTTTCTCTGTCAATGATTGCAGATTTGTGTGAATGTGAAGGTAACGTTTTTATTTTCTTTTAGTAATAATTGGCAGCCCCGTATGTCCAGAACATGAGTTGTATACCTCCAGATTATATGAAAAGGAAGCACGTTGAAATCACTGAGGTGATGAGGGAAATCCTGATTGATTGGTTGATAGAGGTACAAATTCATTCCTATGCTAATTTCGTCTCCTGCTAATCTTAGATCTAGAAGATATTTATATGGGCAATTTCTTAGGCTTCACTTCGAAATCTTAAATTTTGCAGGTGCATCTGAAATTTGAACTAATGCCAGAGACATTGTATCTCACTGTGTACATCATTGATAGATACCTTTCTCTTCGGAGAGCTAGAAAGTGGAAATTACAATTAGTGGGTATCACTGTGATGCTTATAGCTTGCAAATATCAAGATATCTGGGCTCCCTAGGTACGAGGACTTATTGACATCCTTAAGCATGAGTGTAAGAAAACCTTTTGTATATATCTAATTAATAGAAGACCTAGTTGGTTGTTGAAAAGTACACATAAGCACACACTGTTTCAATAGGGACAAGAACAATGTCTGCTCCCAGAGAAGAAATACAGTATTGCACAGACAATATTGCATAACAGCTTACAAAATATTGACATAAGAAGAACTCATTCATATGTGGCTGCAGGTCAATGAATTAGTCCGCATCTCGGCAAAACAATACACATCCAAAATGATAGTGGCCAAGGTAATTAGCTATAACTGATATCTTTCTGTTTAATTAAATTACAACAGTTTCCAAAGACACAGTTTGACTGATACATTGATAATATCACTTGGCAGGAGCATAGGATATTAAATCGATTGAAATTCAATCTTATCGTTCCCAATCCATATGTATTCCTTGTCAGGTTTCAGAAGGCAGCTGGTCATGACAAAGTGGTAAAGGGATGAACCCCACTGTTTCTTTTGTATTTTTAGAATGACCCTCTGATGTATTGATCAAATTGACTTCCAAAATTGCTTTGGAAAATTGAGACTTCTTTGTGGTTTAAATATCTTTTCTTCATTGTATTTCCTAATAATCCTCTCCTGTACTACTAAGTAATCAAATTTATTATCACAATGGTTCAGATGGAAAATCTATCATTCTACTTGCTTGAACTGTGTTTTCTTCATTACAAAATGATCAAATACAGTCCTTCAATGCTCGTTGTTGCTGTTGTCTACACTCCTCAGTGCACTTTGAAGAAGGATCCATGTTGGAGTAACACACTTACTCTTCACACAGGATACTCTAAAGCATACCTCAAGTAAGTCTTCTAGTTCTTAAGGCATCATGTTTTTAGTGAGTTTATCCTTTTAAAGGTTGCTTACTCCTAAACATCATAGGCATTTTCATGAATTACCCAATCTTTAGATTATATAGCCAAAAGATAGTTGACTGGCTACAGCCAAAACATTGTGTATTGATCAACTATTTGTCGGCACTAATCTACTCACATCCTATCTGAATTGTATCTAATTCTAGATATGGAAAAGATTGACTACTGTGCACATCAAACTGTCTATGGTGTGTGCACATTTAGTTAACTATGTACATTGTTAAGGGATGACATTTGATTGATGCACAAAATAATGATTTTCTAATCTTGTCCCTCATTAATTGTAATCATTCACAAAAAACTGAATTGTTTCCATTAATCTATCAACCGTATCAAGATTTTAACTACAAATTTATGAATAGTATTACCAGACTCTTTATGAATAGTCTTATGCATTGCCATATTTTCAGTGATAATATCAATGGAGCTTTTGTATCTTTCTCCTGCCAGTGCAAAGATATTTTTTCCTCTTTACAATGCACAAAGTCCTTTTGTTTTAAAGGTCTTTTGTGGTATTGGTATTGGTATTTTATTTTTTGTTACGAAATATTTGCCCTGAGATTTGGATTCTAAATTGAATCATCGTATTTTCTCTGAGATTTGGATTCTGAATTGAATCATCGTCTTTGCCCTGAAATTTGGATTCTAAATTTAATCAATGATGAGTCACCTGCAGAAAGGAAATTCAACATTCAAATGCCTTGGAAATTTTTTCAAGAAGGTTTCCTTTAAGGTTCATCTGACAAATCTTCAAAGTTTGCTCTTCTTATATTTTTGTAACAAAAAGGCTAAAGAGATTAGAAACAAAGATTCCAAAGGATATAAGAGATTTTCCTTGAATGCAATGCAGCAAGCCATTAATACCACATAGTTATGTAAATTGTTTTTCTCAGGCGCATTACTTACTCAATTGTTGATAATAGTGAGTATTTCCCAACTAATTCGGCAGGGACTGCATTGCCATGCAACCCTTGTTAATGTTGGCCCCATAATAAAAAACCAACTCCATTTGTCAACTAGATAGCTATCAATTGTTATTCAAACAGTTTGTTCGTTGTCAGTTGTGTCCTCGACCTCCACTTCATCATTTCTTCTTCTTGTTGGTCAATCGGGATCATGAAAACCAAAGTTGGGGATCATCAAAACCAAATTTCAGGGAACAAGCAGACACCTCCAACTGGAACAGAAATTGACTTGCTTTCTCAATGTAGCCAACCCAATCCTGCAAAGATTGTATTACACAGATCCAACTTAATATTTTGCAAAAGGATTTTGGGGAAACAGAAGGACATTCAGAACTGATGACACTTTATTTGTCTATTGATGCAGGAGCATCGAAATCACATCAGAAGGAAGCAGATGTGGAATTGAAGTCGACATCTCAACGTATCGAAGGAGCCAAACCGACCTTTAACCAGCTTGGTAGCAGTGTGGATATTTTTTATTTTCTTGTTAATTAATTTAGTTGTCTGTGAAGTCAGGCCACCGTCTGAAGAGACAGAACCATTGTAAATCCTTTACACGACTGTTATGTATTATAGGTGTAGGATAATTTCCCGTATTAGTCATTAGGTTGCATTTAATTGAGTAGGTAACCACTTGAATAGAATGAAATAAGATTTAGATAGGAGGAAGAAGAGCGAAGAGGCTTTGAATCCTTAGACAAGTTTTCATTGTAATGGTTGTAGGAGATAGCGACAATATTTTATGTTTTTCTCTTTGAAATGAATAGAACAGAGGAAATTGACCCAAATATACAGTGTTAATATTGTTTACAGTTTGACTGTGTTGTTATGTGTTTGTGAATGGATGATGCTCATAATGAATGAATAAATAATTGAATGAGTTCAATTGTTTCTCTTTTGTAAGATTTTGCAAGGAGTGCATGCAGAGCACAAAGAGTGTGTGCGAAAAAGTCTTTTTGGACTTAAAGCTCAGAAGAGATAGTGGGGAATTTTCGTATGAAGAGTATGCATATCGAGCGCAAGGAGTGCGTGTAGAAACAAACTTGTGTTAAAGTTTGAAAGCTTAGGAAGTTGAGCGTAGAGTATGCTAGGAGGGCATCAGAAAGTCCTTTGACAAAGATACAGAGTGTAATTCTGCGCTAGGGATGAGATTTAATTTCAATTGCCAGAGGCGCAGGAGGAGTAGTGATTTTAAAATCTCGAAAGGAAATACTTGGAAAAAATTCTAAATTTTGAAGAGTTGAAGCATCTAAAGGTGGAGCGCAGAGATTGAAAGTTCGAAGGAAGATTAAGGATTAAGATTTATTCAGGAGGAGCCAAAATCTTTCAATTCGTTAGATCTCATAGAAGAAGCACACTAGTTAGTCACAAGGAGTCGTCGTAATTTCACAAAACCAAAAGATTGGGAAGAAGCAGAGTGAAATTCGTGAAATCATGAAACATGAAATCTTGAAATCATTAGGACCGTCCATTGAAAGAGGAGACGTGGTGACAGATCAATGTTTTTCTGATTTGTAAATCGAGAAGTTGGAGGTATGAGTCATGAGGATTCGCGAAATGATAAATCGCGACACAATCACAATCATTGGCTAAAGAGTCAGTGTGGACTGTTGATCTGATCCAAATATTTCACAATTTCGGGTATCAGAGGATCGGGAGAATGGAGGTGAATCGCTTCAGGAGTTCCTGATACGCGAAATCCCGACATGCTCAGAAGGATTGGCCCCAGGTCATAGTGAAGGGTAATATGGGTGAAGGATAAGGGAGGAGCTAGCATGCGCTAGTCCCTTGTCGTAATTTCGGGACTCGGGAGTTCAAAAGATAGAGATTCGGTTGACTCATATACCCGACACACGAAATCACAAAACACCTTTTGGGTTTAGGCATGTGGTCACAAGGCGTGGTCACGTGGAGAAAACTTACGCTTAGCACTTGTGCACGCTGGTGGAATTTTGTAAAGACCTATGGATTGTTTCTTAGAGGTTCTAGTAGGGAATCGAAGATTGTTTTATTTTAGTCTTGAGAAGATCCTAAGATTGGGAGGTCACACAACCCTTGGAGAGGAGGGGGGTCTACACCAAGTAGTATCAGAGATTTTAAAAAAAGATTTGAAATTGAACTCTGTGTGCTAGGAATAGTTGAAGCGATTCCGCCAAGGATACGCACAGGACCACCTATAGAAAAACGTGTTGTAGGAAGAGAAGTGAGAGAACTTCGTGCAAGGTTGGAAGTGATGGAAGCAATGAAGAGGAGAACACATGTCGCTGAAGATGGCAGTGATGTAGAAAGTGAAGAAATAGATGTTGAAGAAGATACAGTGGAAGATGAGGGTGAAGAACGCTTATTGAAAGTTGTTGTGAAGTTGGGAGCTAGAGAAAAGATCGACGTTCCCATGTATGAAAGTAATTTGGATGTTGAAGAACTATTGGAATGGATAAGGTCCATGGATAAGTATTCCGACTATGAAGAGGTCGATGAAGGAAGGAAGGTGAGACATGTTGTCACCAGATTAAAGGGATATGCAACACTCTGGTGGGATGAACTGCAGGCATAAACGAGAAGCAAAGGAAAATAGAAGATAAAAAATTGGGACATGATGGTAGCCAAACTGAAGGCTAGATTCATACCTAAGGATTACCGAATAGTGTTGTTGATAAAATTGTCGAATCTGAGGTAGTGGGGTATGACAGTGAAAGAGTATACAAAAGAATTTTATACGCTGAATATTAGGACTGGACAAAGAGAGAAGGATGATGAATTTTTTTTCAGTTATATAAATGGTTTGAGGTATGAAATTCAGGATGAAATCAGTATGATGACTATGAGGATAGTGGAATATGCTTATCAGATTGCACTGAAGGTAGAAGAAAAGTTCGCCAGAAACCAAATCCAGGGGAATAGAAGTAGAGGCCTAAATAGACATAAGGGAGTTGTTTATGATAAGGCACCGAAAGCTAAGGATGAGAATGATAAATCATATGGTTGTTTTGAAAGTGGAGGAAGTTCCCAAAGAAGACCGTTTAGTGGGAGAAACTATTTTCCTCGAGGAAGACGAAGAAGTAGAGGAGGCAGAGTTAAATGTTATGCATGTGGAAAGACAAGACATATGTCTTGGGAATGTCCCGAGAGGAAGAGACAAGGAGGAGGAGAAGCACACATTTTTGAAGCCCAAAAGAATGTGGAAGCAGATGAAGGAGAAGGAGGACAAAATATTATGATGAGGAAAGTTCTTTTAAAACTAGAGAAAGAAATAGAAGACCTAGTTCAATGAACGAGGTTGTTCAGAACTACTTGTAAAACAAATGACAAAGTTTGCAAGATGATTATAGAAAGTGGGAGTAGTGACAATTTAGTATCAACATAGATGGTTGAGAATATGAAGCTGGAGACAACTGCACACCCAAATGCATATAAAGTATCATGGTTGCAGAAAGGACATCAAGTAATGGTAAGTGAACAATGCAAAGTTGAATTTAAAATATGAGGATATAAATATGAGATTCTGTGTGATGTAATTCCCATGGATGTTTGTCATATTTTGTTAGGGAGAACATGGCAGTTTGATAGAAATGTTATTCATAATGGGAGAAAAAATACTTATACTTTGGAAAAGAATGGTAGAACCCACATGTTACTGCCAATAGAAGAGAAGAAAGAAAAGGAAGAAGCCATCACAAGAATACTTCTCATGAGTGGGAAGGAACTCTTGAAGGAGATCAAGAAAGATCAAGAAATGAAATTTGTTGTAGTAAGGAAGCCAAGAGTTATCCTTACCAATACATTTGTGGATGATTTACCTAAAGAAATCCAAGAATTGTTGGAGAATTTTGCTGACATAGTAGTGGATGAGTTGCCTCACTCATTACCACCTATTAGGAGTATTATCCACCATATTGACTTGATTCCAGGAGCCAGTTTGCTGAACAAAGAAGCATATGGATTGAAACCTCGAGATAATGAAGAAGTTAAGAAGAAATTTCAAGAGTTGTTGGATAAAGGTTTAGTCATGGAAAGTCGAAGCCCATGTGTAGTTCCAACTGTATTGAGTCCAAAGAAGGATGGGCGATAGAGAATGTGTATAGATTCCAGAGCCATCAACAAGATTACCATCAAGTATAGATTTCCTTTACCTAGGATGGATGATTTGATGGAATGTTTAAGTGGAGAAAGTTATTTTTCAAAAATATACTTGAAAAGTGGATATCATCAGATAAGAATGAGAGAGGGAGATGAGTGGAAGACAACATTCAAGACAAATTAAAGTTTGTTTAAATGGCTAGTCATGTCATTTGGATTGAAAAATGCTCCAAGTGCATTTATGAGGTTGATGAATGAAGTATTGAAGGACTTCATAGGTAAATTTTTCATTGTATATCTGGATGATATATTAGTTTTCAGCAAAACAAAGGAAGAACATTTAAAGAACTTGACACTAGTGATGAGGCAATTGAAACAAGGAAAGTTGTTAATAAACTTGAAGAAAAGTTCTTTTATGAAGACATAGCTCATATATTTGAGTTTTGTGATCTCTTCAAATGAATTGAAGATGGATCCAGAAAAGGTGAGAGCAATCAAAGAATGGACGTCACCCAAGAGCATATTTGAGGTGAGAAGTTTCCATGGTTTAGTAAGTTTTTATAAAAAGTTTATCATAAATTTTAGTGGTATATGTGAACCCATGATGGACACTATGAAGAAGAAACATAAGTCTTTTAATTGGATAGAGGAGGTGGAGAAAATCTTTCGAGTGTTGAAAAAGAAGATAATAGAACAACCAGTTCTGGTTTTACTAGATTTTGGAGAGACATTTAAGGTGAGGTGTGATTTAAGTGGGATAGCCATTGGAGCAGTGTTGAGTCAAGATAATAGTCCAGTTGCTTATTTCAGTGAGAATTTGAATGATGCTAAGGAGAAATATTCTACATATGACATGGAATTTTATGCAGTGATTCAAGATTTGAAAAAATCGAGACATTATTTAATTCCAAAGGAGTTTGTCTTGTATAGTGATAATCAAGCTTTGCAATTAAATACTAGGAAATAGAAGTTGAATCAGAGACATGCTAAGTGGGTAGAATTCATGCAGAATTTTACTTTTGTTATTAAACATATTTCTGGAAGTGCTAACAAAGTTGCAGATGCTTTGAGCAAGAGAAGTTTGGTTATATAGGAATTTCAAGTGAAGACCTTAGGGTTTGAGCACCTTAAGGAAATGTATTAGGCAGATTCAAATTTTAAGGAGGCTTATGAAACATATGAAAATCCTTTATCGAGGGATAACAACTCATGGTTAGAATATTTGATCCATGATGGATTATTTTTTAAAGAAAGCCAATTGTGCATACCAAGGTGTTCAATGAGAGATAATTTATTGAAGGAAAAACATAATGGAGGTTTAGTCGGACATTTTGGTCATGACAAACCATTTGCGTAGTTGATTAGTTTGTATTATTGACAATGTATGAGGGAAGATGTGAATAAATTTGTAGAAATATGTAATATTTGTCAACATGCAAAAGGGAAGAGACAAAACACTGGTTTGTATCAGTCATTGCCTATTCTAGAAAGACCTTGGGATGTAATTAGCATGGATTTTGTATTGCAATTACATAGAACCCAGAAGAGAAGTGATTCCATATTTTTTGTGGTTGATAGATTTTATAAAATGGCACATTTCATACCATGCCATAAGACAAATGACGCTACACACATAGCCAATTTGTTTTTCAGAGAAGTTGTGAGATTACATGGTGTAACAACCTCCTTGATCCGACAACAACGCTGACAACAGCTGCAAAATTTTTCTTTTTTTTAAAGGTGTGTGCGCGCGTGTAGGAGGGGAAACAAACACACTGGACTCTACGTCGCCACCCGACGACTGACAAGACGCAACCACAACAATCACAACAAGAAGAAAAGACACACAACAAGTAGTTGCAAGCAATGAATGACCTAAGACAGAAGGCGCACTACACAAACATTCACAACATACAGGGTCAGGAACAGCACGACACAGAGGGAAGAATCCCTAGTAGTAGGTCTTACTATATCTGCACAGGAAAGCAGGGCGTTTAATCTTAGTTCTCTGCTCTGGAGAGAGAGAAGGCTATATAGGCTCCTGGCCAACTGCTCAGGTAGAAACTACCAATCCCCTCAGGTGTGTCGCAAGAGTGGAAACCCTGCCTTTAAAGGGCTCGAGACTCTTGATACGGCACTGGATTCTTTACACAAAATTCACCCACACAGACACATCTCCTAAGGTCACCTGGGGGTGTCTACATCCCACCCAACAACAATCCCACACATGGAAGGATTATCAACCAAGTACATCCTTATCCATAAGGCTCAACACCCTCATTACAGACTCGAAACATCTATGGTACTTAAATCAAGGTTATTACACCGTAAATTTTTATTAATGACAATAAAGGTTACAATTAACACTGCCATGAAATATTAAACACCTTATGGTTATATCACATAGCCGGCCATGATTTACGATTGCAATCCCTCTTATATGCTACAACCATAAGATTTACAATGACATTACAAGATAGAACATTCCATAAACATGAGGAGCTCACCACCCAATGTCATTAAGACCATAAGTTTCATTTAAAAAGCAATAATAACAACGCCATTCCTTCTCGTAAGTTATCTACCCAAACTTAACTCTATACGATGTCGCAAAAACCCTTACATATCTGAGAAACAATGTGAACTGTAGCGTTACCGTTACATATCAGATTCACATTATAATTTACAGTCACCATCATTACTAATTACTGTATCCATTTACATTATTCGTAACATTATAAATTAGTCACCCTTCCACCTAAAAGACAACACCACTCCCTATGGTCCAACTATAAAAATAACATCACATTTTTAATTAACAACATGTGTAAACCTAGCAGTAAACATCATAGTTAAAAATGTCCTTATATAACAATAACACTTGGTTAATATGACCATGGTTANGATGTAATCCTCCTTGATCCTCAACTGGTGATATCCGTATCAAAAATCGATCTTGGAGAACACCATCGCACCCTTCATTTGATCAAACAGATCATCAATTCTTGGTAAGGGATATTGATTCTTGATCGTAGCCTTGTTCAGTTGACGGTAGTCAATGAAAAGCCTCCACGATCCGTCCTTCTTTTGAATGAAAATAACCGGCGCACCCCACGGTGACACACTAGGACGTATCAGTCCCAGGTCCAACAGCTCCTTCACCACCGGAAGGTGTTCTAGACCTTCCGCCACTCCCTTCTCATTTAGTGCGAGGATCGCATAAATTTTTCACCCCTTGCGCATACTCTTCCGTAACTGTAAGGAAGAGACGAACCGCAGGGAAACTCCCTGGTTCCGTCCTACAATCACATGTCTCTGTCCTTCGTCATCAACCAAGCTCAACCGTTTCGTCTTACAGTTGAGTATCACCTCACACGTTTCCAACCCATCCATATTGATCATGACGTCATATGATCCTAAGGTCGTGACGTACAAGTTGACCCTTGTGACAAACTCTCCCAGGTTAAGGGCACAACCCGTAACCCCTCCTCCAACCTTCTATTTGGCTCCTGAAGCCATCTCCACGAAGCTAAACTCATTCTGTTCAACTGCCTTTACCTTAATCCTTTTTAGTGCTGCACCAGAAATGAAACTCTCAGTAGCTCCTGGGTCTATCAAAATACTAAGGGTCTGGTCACCGACAGTACCTGTCGTCTCGAGCACAGTCGATAGGTGCTCTGCCTGGTGGTTATTCACCACTGCATGAATCCGATGGGCCTTGCCCATATCTCCCACGGTAGCCGGTTTGGCTGATCCAGACATCCTGGTCCTCTCCACGGGACAGTCACACTGGTAGTGTGGCTCCCCACACGTCCAACACCCCTTCTTTGGCCCAGTAGTCCTGGTACCCGAAGTACAAGAGGACTTCCCCCCGGCCTGAAACCCTGGTCTGTTCTGCTGAACAGGCCTAAACTGCTGCTGCTGCGGGCGACGCTGCTGCTAGTCCTGTGGTCCTCGATACGGTGTCCGCTTCTGAGGCGGCGGTCGTCGAGGTGTAGCAAAAGTGGATCCCCTGTGGAAGCCACGATGTTCCGGTGTATGTCTCGCTAGTGTCGGATGCTGCGGCGTACCAAATGAACCCTGCCCTACGGGTCTCGCTGGAGTCCTGGTCTGACCCCTGCTGATAAGCTCCTCCTCTGCAATGAGGGCCTTTTGGACAGCATCGTGCAAGGTTTGAGGCATCAAGATCCTAACCTTTGCACGCAAGCTGTCGTTAAGGCCCAACACGAACCTGTTGGCTTTGAGATTCTCTGTGTTAAGGTGCGGAACATACCGGAGTAGCTCCATAAAACGTGCCTCATACTCGGGCACCGTACGACCTCCCTGTCATAACACATTGAACTCATTGAGCTGATGCTCCATGAATTCCTCTGAAAGTTACCTCTCTCAAAACTGTTCCCATGACACGTCTTCCATGGCCATGTGCAGTTGCGGCAGGAGTGTCTTCCACCATAGAAGAGCGCTCCCCTTCAGTTGAAAGACCACCATGCGGACCTTCATGTTGGAGGTATAATCGTGAAGTGTGAAGCACATCGCCATATTCTCCAACCATGCCTCGACGGTGGCGCCGTCCGGGGCACCAAAGAACTCCAGAAATTTTACCTTCTCGAGTTCACGGTGAATGCTACCTGTAACGACCGGTGCGTGCGGCGGACCCTCAGGGGGTTCCGGCGCCCTGGCCTTGTCTCGATCCAATCTTCTGATCAGAGCCTTGGACATGCGCTGGAAGGATCTCATCATCCCAATAACATCATCAACTGCTATCTGTTCCTGTCCGAGAACCTGCTCGCCTCCCTGGGGTTATACCCCTCAGGCGTGGATGCTACTGGAGGCATCACGCCTCCTCTCCTAGCACCTCGTCGTTTGCCATCGCGACGTCCTCTAACCATGATTACCTTCATGCACACAATCAGCTCGATCAAAAACAGTATAATAAAACCAACTCATGTCAAACTGGCTCTGATACCATATGTAACAACCTCCTTGATCCGACAACAACGCTGATAACAGGTGCAAAATTTTTATTTTTTTAAAGGTGTGTGCGCGCGTGTAGGAGGGGAAACAGACACACTGGACTCTACGTCGACACCCGACGACTGACAAGACACAACCACGACAATCACAACAAGAAGACAAGATGCACAACAAGTAGCTGCAAGCAATGAACGACCCAAGACAGAAGGTGCACTACGCAAACATTCACGACATACTGGGTCAGGCATAGCATGACACAGAGGGAAGAATCCCTAGTAGTAGGTCTTACTATATCTGCACAGGAAAGCAGGGCGTTTAATCTTAGTTCTCTGCTCCGGAGAGAGAGAAGGTTAGATAGGCTCTTGGCCAATTGCTCAGGCAGAAACTAGCAATCCCCTCAGGTGTGTCGTAAGAGTGGAAACCCTGCCTTTAAAGGGCTCGAGACTCTTGATACGGCACTGGATTCTTTACACAAAATTCACCCACACAGACACATCTCCTAAGGACACCTGGGGGTGTCCACATCCTACCCAACAACAGTCCCACACATGGAAGGTTTATCAACCAAGTACATCCTTATCCACAAGGCTCAACACCCTCATTACAGACTCAAAACATCTATGGTACTTAAATCAAGGTTATTACACCGTAAATGTTTATTAATGACAATAAAGGTTACAATTAACACTGCCATGAAATATTAAACACCTTATGATTATATCACATAGCCGACCATGATTTATGATTGCAATCCCTCTTATATGCTACAACCATAAGATTTACAATGACATTACAAGATAGAACATTCCATAAACATGAGGAGCTCACCACTCAATGTCATTAAGACCATAAGTTTCATTTAAAAAGCAAGAATAACAACGCCATTCCTTCTCGTAAGTTATCTACCCAAACTTAACTCTATACGATGTCGCAAATACCCTTACATATCTCATAAACAATGTGAACTGTAGCGTTACCGTTACATATCACATTCACATTATAATTTATAGTCACCAACATTACTGATTACTGTATCCATTTACATTATTTGTAACATTATAAATTAGTCACCCTTCCACCCAAAAGACAACACCACTCCCTATGGTCCAACTATAAAAATAACATCACATTTTTAATTAACAACATGTGTAAACCTAGCATAACACTAGCATAATGTCCTTATATAACAATAACACTTGGTTAATATGACCATGGTTAAATACCAATATTTTTAGAAGCCACATATATAAAAGTAACATTAATTTAAAAATGCTAATATCTAAAGATGACAACATTTTAAGGACAAGATAAAAATAACAGCATTTTTTAATTAATATCCTAATTTAAACACAACAATAAATGTCCCCGTTTTAAAAAGGACCTAATGAAATCATCACACTATAATTAGGATGTTTAATATCCTAATTAAACACCACCATAAACATCACAGTTTAAAAAGGTCCTATTGAAATCATCACATGATTAAATAAAAGAATACCTCATTCCTTAAATAAGATAAGATGCATATCAATTTCCTTCCATTATACCTCATTAAATTCCATAATGAGATGATTCCTATAATAACGTTACCTTAAACAACCCATCTTTACCACATTTGACAAGAGCATTGTATACCTTTAATCACTTAACCTAGCACTAATCCATCACCTTAAACTGCCATGTCTTTACCACAATTGGCAACACCCTTGTATATTTAAATCAATTAATCTTAGCATAATTCCATCATATTAAAACTACCCTATCTTCACCACGATTGACAATACCATTGCATAATTTTAATAATTTTATCCTAGCATTAATCCATCATATTAAACTACCACGGAAATTTGTTAAATCATAACCTAATCTAGATATCAGTGATCCTTTCGTAAACATTAATTCATCAAATGTTAAAAAGTTTAAGGAATTCTAAAATACTAATCCTATTCAAACATAGACGCACTAGTTTTGACTAAATAATTATAGCATGTCCCTGGTACACTCTAAGGGAAAGTAAATATATAAAACATTTGCAATTACATAGAGATGAATAAAAACCCAATTGAATAACAATTAATATATTACCACTGCGCAATATTAAAATTAGTATTACATTACCATAAGCACACCTACCGTATCACTTCACATCTATTGTTAATCTCCAAACCCTTAACAACATTAACATAACCCTTCCCTGGGCATGAGCTCTAACTTGCAATGATGATAATTGATTAGAATATCCGTAAGAAGTGTTTTGTCTCTTATGAGGAACAAGGTTACAAGGTCCCAATAGATTAATATAAAAGTCTAGCTCCTTATGCAAGGAACACTAGGTCAACCATCAATTTAATTTTATAATCAAGGGACGTTAAGGCTATCGTCTGGTTTTC
>SNQJ01S0141882.1:1434-24766 GCA_010110895.2 Picea sitchensis | reverse complement strand
CTTCCAGAAGAATAAGGGTTTAAGGTCTGCCCTCATCTTCGTAACTCCTGGGTGAGCCATGTAAACTGCTCTATGAGCCTCGCTCAGGATCAACATCCTCAACTCGTCGTTAGGCGGTACGTAAATCCGACCTCTAAACCTCATTAAACCATCGCTATCCAATGAATATCCCTCATATCGTGGTGCCATCGTTGTGTTTTGTCCGATAAAATCCTTGACTTCTGTGTACCAGTCATCATCATGCTGTAAGGTGAGAATCTTCTCACGTAGATTTTTCTGAAGAGGTAACACTGAAAAGATGCATGGCCTCCGACTCAAGGCATCCGCCACTCGGTTCACTCTTCCCTTTATGTAAGTAATCTCGAAGTCGTATTCGCTAAGCAATTTCGACCAACGCCGTTGTCACGCGTTCAGGTCACTTTCAGTTCTCTTTGCGTAAAAATGTGTTGTAGTCCACAATGATCAGTCTTTAATTCAAATTTTCATCCAAGAAGGTAGTGTCTCCAAACCTTCAAGGCATATACGATGGCTAAAACTCCAAATCATGCGTCGCATAGTTCTCCTCATGCCTTCTCAGCTTCCTCGAGACGTAAGCAATCACTCGTCCGTCCTGCATCAAGACTCCTCCTAAACCTTCCTTGGATGCGTCAGTGCATACCAAGAAGTCTGCGTCCATGTCAGGGACCTTTAGTATCAGTGCGGTTGTCAACAACTCTTTAAGCCTCTGAAATGCTTATGTGCATTTCTCGGTCCAAACAAACTTCTTGTTTTTCTTCTGCAATTCCAAGATTGGATTTTCTATCTTCGAGAAACCATCGACAAACCGTCGATAGTATCCTGCTAATCCCATAAAACTACGCACTTCTGTGACATTCGTCGGCGCAGGCCATTCCATAATAGCCTCAACCTTGGCTGGATCCACGGCGATACCTTCGCCGGAGATGACATGCCCTAAGTAGTGAATCCTTGATTGGTAAAAAGATCATTTGGACAACTTCCCATTGTAAAAATAAAATGAAATATATTTACAATTTATCTATTTTTCATTGAGATTTTTGAGGTTGCATACATAGTTTTACTTTTCTAACATTGTTAAATTTGTCACATATAGGATGTTATTATTGACACCTCCATAGAAAGTTATTCTGGGCATAAGTTTAATCACTTCTCAAGACATGATATTCTAAGCATGAGATGTTTAGGGTTTTCCGATCAAATGTTTATTGATGTTTAATGATGTATTATTCTAAAGTTCTCTGATGAGATGTTCACCTTTGTTTTTCCATTCTTCTTGCAAATTCATAGTTGATGTTGAGTTCATATTATTTAAAAGGAAGGCAAGATATATGTTGAAAGTAGATTATGTACAAATGTATTTCAGTTATATATATTCATTTATTTTTCATTGAGCAAATGAAAATGATGTGCTTAATAAGAAAATCTATTGAATGAGAGAATTATTGGAATTTTTTTTGGTTTTTTCTCTTTAACATTCACCAATTACATTCTAAGTCCATACACATAATCTTCCAATACACCAAAGAGGATTACCACCTATAAAAAATGCAGGAGGATATTTACATCCTCGTGATTTTGTTGCTCGGATCTTGACCAATATGAACATCAACATTTTTGGAAACCTTGTTGGGTAATGATTTGTTTTCAAGAAATATGATGCTTTTTAGGATAAGATATTATTGGAAAACTAGAAGTATATTGGTTGAACTTTTGAACAATATCTAAATATTGATTCAAGATGAACCGTGTTATTGAAAACCTTGTTCAAGGAGCATTAAATTACCTTGAAGACATATTGATGAAACTTTCGTCACAAATCAGTTGTGACAACATATATAAAACCAAAGAATCACCAAGATTTGGAAAATTTATTCCCTTTTCAACTCCATCATTGGAACTCTAGATTTTGAAGAAAAATGACTTTGTAGCTCAACCAAAAAGATTCAATTTCATGAAGACCTATAATATGAATCTACTGAGGAATGTTTTTCATGTTGTGATGACATTTTTCCTTACCCATCAAGCCCAATAAAAGTTTTTCAAGCTACAATAAAGGGAGAAGGTACCAAAAGAAACAAATTGTTGCACATAAGTCCATTGAATTTACAAGGAGAAGTTCATCCCTTGCCAAATATTTCGATGGATAAGTTTCCCATGTTCTTTGGGAATACTTCAGAGGATGCAGAGAAAAAAATTGATTAAGTTTGACAGTTCTTGTGATATTTATAATGTGGCTCAAAATGATGTTGTATTCTAGTTATTTATCTTGACTCTGAAGGAAAATGCTAGTGAATGGTTTTATTCATTTCTTCCCATAACCATCACTAGTTGGGATGTATTATAAAATTTACTCATCAAGAAATATTTTCCAGGAAAACATCCATATTCCCCTTTCTTGAAGTTGGTTAAAATACACATGAACGAGGAAGAGACAATATTGGATTTCACTTTCATATTTATGAAAGTTCTTCATGAGATTCATCAAGAAATGTTTCCAAATGATGTCATCATTTTCAGTTGTTATCAAAATTCCTTGCCATTGAGTCTGATATTTCTATTAAAGCAAGAGGGAAAGTGTATATGGAAAGAGTTAATGCAGAAATCTCAAGTCATTGAAATAAATTTTCATGAAACATGTGCTAATCTATTGAAATTCCCAATATTTCTCTATGACAATGGAAGAATGGATGTAGAAGAAATATTTGATGAGATATGTGAATTTTTTTTAGATCTTGTTCTTGAAATGGAAAATGAGAACCATAATATTTCAATTGAATAAAAATATCATCCCCTACATGATCCATTCGAGGGAAATTTTGACCTCTGATGTTCTCAATTTGAAAGTAATGATCATAATGAGTTTAAAGATAAATTTAATGAACCTCCACTTGATATACACAAGGATTCCATTCAATATAATCATGATGAAAATGTTGCAAAAGATTCTAGAATGGCACAATCAATTTATACCAAGCCACAAGAAGAATGCTTACATTAGATGAATAGAAGTAATAATAACTTTACATCATATTTTTATGATGTTGATTGCTCATCTGAAACAAAGTTTAATGAAGAAGATATCTTCAAGAATTAAAATAATGGAATTTGCAACAAGAGGATCCATGGTTGAGATGTTTTATTTCTAAAGATAATGAAGTTTTTGGTTAACAACAAAAGAAATACATATAGTTCTCTACAAATGTTGAGCAACAATTTATATTTGCAACCTCACCATGCCAACAAAGACATAGCATGAAGGAAGAATTCTTTCAAGACAATGTTTGCAAATAAATAATATTGGATATGGTTGGACATAAGGAAAAACATGAAAGTATTTTCAAATTGGAAACTCCTCATTCAACCAAAGACAACAACATTCTTGAGCAACCAAGTATTCATTCTATTGAATCATGGTTCCAAAGCATTGTTGGCCAAGCAATGCAATCATATTATGGGCACATCCGACTCAATTTTACTTCAACAAACTTTGGGAATGCTCTTGATTCCTTGGAAGCAACACCAATATATTCCCTAACCTTGTAGTTCATTCCACAAATCACATGGATGCTTGAATGGCTCCATTGGAAATATACTTACACTTGAAAAGTGTTCCTTTCCTGCATAAATTTTAGTTTAGGTAGATCCTGTTTGTACTTAGTTTTCTTCTTCAGTCAAATTTTTTCATAATAAATCAGTTGTTGGATGGAGGTAATGTTTGAAGATGACTCAAGGGAGGAGGAATTACAAGAATTTGTATTGAAGATGAATCGAGGGAGGAGGAATTACAAGAATTTATATTGAAAATGACTCCATTTCCCAATGGACAAGGAATATGGTCTTCAAATTTTGTTGTTATTAGAAACCCACAGGGGGTGACTGTCCTGCAGTTGGAGCCAATTATGGATTAAAAAAAATTTCACCTCAATTTCCCACTCTTTGGAATAATAAAAAAAAATTTATATCAAAAGAAGAAATTTTGGAATGATCATATGCTCATGGTGTATCCATTAGTTTCATCTTCGTCATGGATTTCATGGATTTAAAATACAAGTCTATATTCTCAAGATATTCACATTTTTGTCCAACCTCCCAACGAGCCTTTTTTCCATCTGCAACAAAGGTACTTTTTCTTGGAACCTACCTTATGTTCTTGGAATTCTTGGAGCCATGATTATTATTTTGGAACAAAATTTATGTTCATGGAATTCTAATAACCATGCTCAATTCTTGGAAATGTGCTCAATTCCCAAAACCATGTTCATTTTTTTGGAATCTTACTCATTTTCTTGAAACTACAATACTCCACATCCCCTTCATACCCCTCTTCCAATCCACCTCCACACACATTCGACCATTCCAGTTCCCTTAGTTTATTTCTTCATCTCTCTACCCTCCTTACCCCTCGATACTCCTCTCTCCTCTGTAGGTTCAGATGCACCCTCCTTATCTCTCCATATCCATCAGTGTGTCACGACACTCACATATGATCCACCCCAACCCCCAAGACCCTCCTATTGAGGCCACGAGAACCCCCCTTTTACTTTTGTTTTTACAAACAAAAGGGACGAAGGTAGCTACTAAAATTTCAATCATATTGACAATTCTTCCACTACTTGAGCATAATGCCATTTCATTTCCTACCTTGAGGGAATTGGGTATTTAATAGAGATTGATGATTGTCTTTGATGGGTGTTGATTATTCCTTTCAATATTATGATTTCAAATGTCTTGTTGATGCTTCTTCACCTATGATGTTTCGTTAACATTTGTATGATACAATAGACACATCATCTTTAGAAAAAAAAATTATTCCTAAATGCTTGATGATATTATGTGGCTATGAGGTTTGATGTTATATTACATGTCATGAATAAGTTTGTTGTTGATGATTTTTCTGATTGACTTAATAAAACTATGAATCTTCCTCTTGTCATGATTGTGCTTCATGATTTCATATTTATTCTTTTTTCATGCAGATTCTACTCACATGTTTTGAACTCTAAGTATGAATTACAAAATAATCAATCCTTCTTCTGAGTTGAAACTTGGCACATATAGTATCAAGATATTTCTCTATACCCATCCATGATTATTGTTGAAGAATCTAACACTTATATACAATTTTACTTTAAGGCAGGGATTATGAGGTTTATGGAGTATTGTTAAGTCTCCTTTTCATTGCATAGTTGATCTCACTCTTCGTTTTTGTAGGAGTAGGTTTTGTGGATCTTTTACAGAGAAGAATAAGTATGCAACAACCAAAGAGAGAAAGTAATTTTAATTAAAATGAAATGTGTGCTTGGATGTTGATGTTGTACTGTTGGATAATAGCAGAAATCTAGCATAGTCAGGTGATGTGGTTAAACTTGCACTATAAAATAGACAAATAAAATATCATCAATTCTAAATGTGCATCTGTTTCCCCAAAATCCTTTTGCAAAATATCAAGTGGGTGATGTGGTTCAACCTGCACTATAAAATAGATGGTGCAGAACCCCCTCCTCACCAAGGGTTGCGCGACCTCCCAGTCTTAGGATATTCTCAATACTGAACTAAAACAGTTTTCGACTCCCTGTTGGAATATCTAAGAAAGAATCCACGGGTCTTTACAAAACTCCACCTGTGTGCACAAGCGCTAAGAATAAGTCTTCTCCATGTGAGCACGCCTTGTGACCACACACCTAACCCCAAAAGGTGTTTTGCGATTTCCAGTGTTGGGTATATGATTCAACTGACTCTCCATCTTTCGAACTCCTGAGTCATGAAATTCTGACAAGGGCCTAGCACATGCTATCTCCTCGCTTATCCTTCACCCATATGACCCTTTACTATGACCTAGGGCCAATCCTCCTGAGCACCTCAGGATTTCTCGTATCGGGAACACCCAAAGCAATTCACCTTCCTTCTCTGGATCCTCTGATACCCAAAATTTTGAAATATTCGGATCATATCAATGGTCCACACTAGCTGTCCAGCCAACGATTGTGATTATGTCATGATTTTGCGTTTCACGAATCCTCGCGACTCATACCTCCAACTTCCTGGTTTACGAATCAACGGAACGTTGACCTATCGCCACCTATCCTCTTTCAATGGATGGTCCTGATGATTTCGTTATTTTGCATTTCACGATTTCACGAATTTCACTCTACTTCTTCCAAATCTTTTGGTTTTGGGAAATTTCGCTGACTCCTCACGACTAACAAGTGCCTACTTCTCCGAGATCTAACGAATTGAAAGATTTTGGCTCCTATTGAATAAATATTAACCCTTAATCTTCCTTTTAACTAACAATCTCTATGCTCCACCTTTAGACGCTTCAACTCTTCAGAACTTAGAAATTTTACGAAGTATTTCCTTTTGATATTTTAAAATGATTACTCCTCCTGAGCCTCTGGCAATTGAAATTAAATCTCGTCCCTCGCACACACTTTCACTCTGTGTCTTTGTCAAAGGACTTTTTGATGCCCTCCTATTATACTCTGCGCTCAACTTCCTGAACTTTCAAACTTTAACACAAGTTTGTTTCTACCCGCACTCCTTGCACTCAATATGCATACTCTCCATACGAAAATTCCCCACTATCTCTTTTGAGATTTTAGTCGAAAAATAGTTCTTCACACACACTCCTTGCACTCTGGATGCACTCCTTGCAAAATCTTACAGAAGAGAAACAATTGAACTCATTCAATTATTTATTCATTCACTATGAACATCATCCATTCACAAACACATAACAACAAAGTCAAACTATAAACAATATCAACACTGTATATTTGGGTCAATTTACTTTGTTCTATTCATTTCAAAGAGAAAAACATAAAATACATTCGTTATATCCTACAACCATTACAATGAAAACTTGTTTAAGGACTCAGAGCCTCTTCACTCTTCTTCCTCCTATCTAAATCCTATTTCATTCTATTCAATCGGTTACCTACTCAGTTAAATGCAACCTAATGACTAATACAGGAAATTATCCTACACCTGTAATACATGACAGTCGTGTAAAGGATTTACAGTTGTTCTGTCTCTTCAAATGGTGGCCCAACTTCATAGACAACTAAAATAATTAACGAGAAAATAACTTGTCCTCAAATAATTAACTTGGTGTGTGGTTCCTTATTTTTACAACACTCCATCTCTGTCTCAAAGAGGAACCACACACCAAACTCATGGGCTTCCTCACCCCACATGGGGTCACACAATGTTCCATCTCTGTCTCATAGAGGAACCACACACCCAACTCAGGGGCTCTCTCTCATGTTGACCCACTCAGTTTGTGTCCTAGAGGATGTCTCACGCAGCTGTAATCATCAAAACTCCCTCTCATCTAGGGAGGCATTCTCCACCATGCCAAGTCTCTCATAGAAGTACTCGAACTTTGTCTTGGAAAGTGGTTTGGTGAAGATGTCTACAATATACTCATGGGTAGGAAGTTACTGCATGTGTATTGTTTTCCTCTACACCATGTCTCTGATATAGTGATATTTCATCTTGATGTGTTTCGATCTATCATGAAACAAAGGGTTCTCAGAGAGCTTCACACAATTGTAGTTATTAGAATGAATAGTAGTAGGATCCATCTCATGATCGAATAAATATATAAGAAGTTTGTGAATCCACACTTCTTCGTGGACTTCCACACTCAATGCTATGTACTTTGTCTCTACGGTACTCAATGTCATAGAGATATGTTTCCTGCTACGCTAGGAAACCATGGAAGACCCTAAAGTAAAGAAACAATGGGAGGTTCTCTTCTGGTCCACTGCACTCCCTTCCCAATCTGCATCGACATATCCTTGCAATCTCAAGTCTACACTGGAGTCATATCTCAGGCCATATCCAACTGTGCCTCGTAGGTATCTCGATACATGTTTTGATGCTATCTAGTAACTCTGTCTCAATTGACTCATGAATTGGATAAGCACATTCACTGCATAGGATATATCAGGCCTGGTGTTAACCAGATACATTAGTGATCCAATCAATTGTCTGTACAAGCGTAGATCGATCTCTCTTTAATGAAAATCACTCATTTTCTTCAAATCCATCACCATTGGTGTAGGCATGGATTTGCATTCTATGATACCGAACATTTTCAATATCTCCACAATATATTTTCCTTGACTCAAAAAAATATCATTTGTCATCTTCCATACTTCCATTCCCAAGAAGTAATGCATCAAGCCTAAATCTTTCATCTCAAATTTAGCAATCAATTCTTGTTTTCATTCAACAATGAATCTCTTTGAACCAATGAGGAAAAGGTCATCCAAATATAGGAATAAGACTAAGAAATCATTGCCATCAATGTGATAATATAGGTCTGAATCAACAACACTCTTGCTAAATCCAAAACTCATTAGGAACCAAGAGCAAGGTTCTTTCTTTAGTCCATATAGATATTTCTTCAACCTGCACACATGACATTTTTCATTGTGTATAAGGAATCCTTCTGGTTTCTTGATATAAACTTCTTCCTCAATTTCACAATTGAGAAATGTTGTCTTTACATCCATCTGATGTAGTTTCCAACCAATGGAAGCAACTAGTGAAATGATATAACGGATGGAAGTGTATTGGGCTACTAGAGAAAATGTCTCATCATAGTCAAATCCATCTACTTGCAAAGACCCTCTAGCTACAAATACCTCTTTGTATTTCTCGATGCTTCCATCAACTCCATGCTTGATTTTATAAATCCATTTGGACGTCACTATAGATTTTCCTTCTCATCTCAGAACAATATCCCATACAACATTTTTCAATATGGACTGATATTCTTATATCATGGAATCTTGCCACACCTGTTCACCTGAATCTTCTCCATGACAAGAAGGCTTAGATTCAATGATGAGGCTCATGTTTGAAAGGTAGCTTGAGAATCTCTTTGTATCTTACTCTCTTTGGTTTTCCATTGAGGGGTTGTATGACCCTCTGCTTCCTGTAGAGTTTCTCGGGCCCATGAAGGCCTTTTATGTCCTACTGCAATATCTATAGGCATGTCAATTGGAACAATTGGATCAACTAGATCAACTAGAATAATGTATGTCTCCCTCTGAACTAATGAAGGTGGAGAAGGCATTGTCTCACCATCAATTTCCATTTTATATTCTATGGATCTTTGGAATGCTATCTCTTCTTCAAAAGTAACATCTCTTCTTATATCAATCTATATTTGACCAAGAATGTATATCCAATATTCCTTCAAGGATTCACTATATCCTGCAAATGTACCCTTTCTCCATGAAGGGTCTATCTTGGATCTCTTTTCTCTGGGTACATGAAAATATATTTGGCACCCAAATATCATGAAGTGTCCAATCTCAGGCTTCACTCTGGTGAATGCTTATTCTAGAGTTATGTTCTTCAATATCTGATGAGGACTCATGTTCTGAACATACATTTTTTCCATGCATGCTTCTTCCCATAGAGTCATAGGTAGACTATGATCATGTATCATTTCTTTGGCTGATTAGATGATAGTTCTATTCTTCCTCTCTACAACCCCATTTTGCTGAGGGTTGTAAGGAATTATGAACTCCCTCTTGATCCCTGCTTCAATACAAAAATTGTTGAAATATTTGGAGGTGTATTCTCCTCCATTATTTGATCTCAGTGCCTTGATCTTTCTTTTGGTAAGGTTCTCAAATTGAGCTTTGAATTCTTGAAATTTTGCAAGGACACCATCCTTGTTCTTCAAGAAGTAAATAAAATTTTTCCGAGAGTGATCATGTAATATCCCTCGACCGAACCCAATTGTAAATGTAATATAAATATACTTAAGATGGTGAGCTATTTTGACCTCATTTGGTAATGAACATCATGTGGCATAGTGCACACATGAACTGCACAGTAAAATGATGTAATATGCACATCGTAAGATACCGCGTGCAATAACTAAGGTGTGCGCAGTATGGAGGACAATGAGCCTCGTGTATATGATATGTGTTATAGGTTGGTGAGCCAATTTTTATAAGCTAGGATTCTTATGTTTTGGTATTAGGCCATAATGCCTAGATGTCAAGGGCCAATGCGCCTACTTTGTACATGAATCATGATTAATATAAAATACATCATTGTGCGTAGACCAACCACGATAAAAAAGATGGGAGACTGAAATTCACCAGTTAGGGAAAGGGAGGGCCAAAAGTCAAGGGAATATTATATTAATATTCCTAAAACGTAAAGTATGGATAATTATTTTATCCTAAGTTCTAAAGTTGGAGACAAGTGGACCAAAGTAACTTATGATATGGGAAGTGTCAAGTTGGGGACATGCATTCATGTCGTTGGGGGAATTAGATCATTTGGGGGGATTCCAGAGATGGGGAGCCCGACCATCATTCTCACCATCACTTTTCACGAAGAGTTCACAATGATTTATTTACACACTCAGTTATCCAGTCAATGATTCCATGACCATTTTTACTCACGCATTCTGTTATCCTAGAGACAACCTTTTCACCATTCCAGAACCTATTCCCATAACCCTTTTTGGTTGGTGTACCTAGTTAGCTTGGAGTGAGATTGAGGAAGCAGGTTGTCAGGCCTGTGAGTAGTTCTCGGAGCGAGAGAATTGTTGGGGATTGATTCCCAAAGGTGCTAAACTACAGCTATAGTTCTCTGAGACTTCTGGTCTGGCCTGTTGCTGAAGCCCTGGAAGGGAAGTGGGGCAGCTGAGGGACTATTGAGCAGAGAAGGGGCACACTTTCTTGGGTGGGATAGGCATGTGGGGAATGAGATGTTGTGGGCTATTAGTTGAGTGAGAACTTGAGACAGAGTCTTTCCTGTTGTGCTTGAACCTTAACCTGGATAGGAACCCTTTACCCTAGGTGGAGTTCAATCCCATCTCGGGGGTGAATCACTATTGAGAGTGATGAACATTGTAGTCTATGGCTGGGAGGTTTGTGGATGGTTTGTAAGCAGTTGGTGATAGTCTTTCTAAGATAAGTACCAATTGTATGATAAAATGATATGCTGATTTGTTATTTACATGCCTATGTTACGATTTTACCATATATGTGATTATGATTGCTTGTGTGCTTATGGGTAATTTCCTGTAAATGTTGCCTATCTATAGTTACTGTTATTTCAATATAAAAGTCGTATGTTACATAAAGAAAATTGTTGTTTATCTTTAAAGCTTTTGCAAGAATGTTGTATGTATATGTTTTAGTTGCATGTAGTTTAAAGAGTAAATATAGGTGGCATAGCTCAGTTGATTACTAGGAATGTTACCAACTGGTGTCAGAGAATGAGTGGTTGCTCTAGAGTGGCGCACTCTAGCCTGTGGTTGGCTGGGGGAACATTACAAATTCGTATCAGATCTTCAGTTCAACACTGAGATTGGATGTGCCAGAGGGGTGCAATTGAAGCGAATATTAACAGAAAAGTAACTTCAAAGTGACCAGATTTGGAGTCACAGAGTGTCCATGGAAAAGGTTGGCATACTGGCGTGCGTGGTAAATTTGGGACCGCACGGGAAAACGCTGACATGCCAGTGTGCGCGGTAAATTGTGGCGTTGCACAAAATATTATTATGTGTAGATCCACACACTGAAATTAACCTTGCATGATGAGCACACACATAGTAAGGTGCACATGGGGTGCGCAAGTATTTCTTAACGCAGAGGAGTTGTGTTGGTACGCGCATAAGTATGAGTATAAGTTGTGTCGCGACAGTGTATTAAGTAGTGTGTGCAAACAATTGGGCACGATGGAATATGATCAACTTGACATGGTGCATGCATAGGACGAAAATGCATGTGGAATATCGATGCGCGATATTGAAACTGTGTGCATTGGGTATTGGCGCACAACGCCAGAGTAGTGCACGTAAGTAGTCGGTATGATGAAGAAGAAATACACAGTAAATTTAGGTGTGCGGAAAAGAGTTTGACCTTGTGATATTGCTATGCATGTTAAATATAAATCAACAGGTCAAAGTTTAGTGTGCACGAAGTTGCTTGGAAGGCGACAAGTCTGAGTTTAAATTGCATAATAATAAAAGAAAAAGAAACACACGACCGCATCGATGCATTCATTAATTAAAAAGAATTCCGAACTTTAATTTCCTCTGATTTAGACAGATGAAAATAAAATATAATATTACAAGAAAAACTTATTATAAAGAGAACAAGATTCATAACATCACCAGATAAAAATTGTAATAAAACAATCTAAAATCCATTTATGTATTTATATAATCATAATAATTAAAAAATTACAAAAAGGGGATGACAACAGTTATCCTGTTGAAAAAGGGTCGTTTAAGAACATGCCTATCATCTCTGGTACTCTTTACCTCTGCTACCGACTGTTCAAATTTTTGCTGAGACATGATTATTTTAGTTGAAGACTTACTTCAGCTTAGCGATCTCCACCTTTAAATAAGAGTCTAACCAGACTGGTTGATTCTCTCCAACACTTTTGGTCGTTTCAGCCGTAGATCCCTCCTTCTTCTACCACTTTCTCCTTTTCTTCTTAGTTGCTGGCATGTTGATGACTAAATCCTTTATAGTGGGATTCAACATGGCTTCCAATCACGAGTCTATAACTGGCTCTGTGGGGAACTTGGTTTCTAAAATGTGCACAAGGACCCTTTCCTCCTTACTCGCAGGAAAGTCTAGTATGTTGCTCGAATAACCAGTCTCACTCGACTTAGCCTTGTCCATGTATCTCAATTTGGGGATACCAAAATGTTTCTTTACAGAGAGAAGGAAGTCAAGCAGTTTGGATATTCCTTCAGTTATGGATACGCAGATATATTCATACTTGGGGAGTGGTAATTATAGAACTCTATTTATGAAGCACAGACAGATTATGTACAAGAACGTTGGGTTTCCATGCTTGGCCAATCAATTTCGAATAATTATCTTTTGAGTTTGTTACATGGCAGTGTTCAACTGACGTCACATGGCTGTGAAGTACCGAACAAGTGAAGCAGGGTGATCTGACTAGTCATCGCTCGCTCCACGAGTAGTGGATTTGACATGTTAAGACACGTGATACCGCGTCTTGGCGAAAGTGGTTTCGGAAAATGACCTTCTTGCTCAAGTGTATCTCAGAAGGAATTGTGTGTCTATGTTTTCGAGACTTGGGTCTTATATAGAATTTCCATGGTGATAACACTATGAAATCGAGAGATATAATTCTGATGTGTATATAGGATCAAAAGGTGCTTATTCTCATAAATTATTGAAATTTAGCCTGATAAGTTTCGATGGCTACACGTTTTGCAGAATTAACAACAACTTGATCAGATCAGACCAACACGGAGTCCATAAGAATGGAAGAAGAACAGGGGAATTACAGTCAGCAAAATGAGAGCGGAGGGGTGGATGTCCATTTGGGTATGGAAGGAACGAACTCCAACGGACATGGAAAAGAAATGAATGAAGATATAAATATGGTTGAGACCATTAAGAATTTGCAGAAGGATGTCCAGAGCCATAAAGATGATAATGAAAGGCTTATGAAAGCCAAAGAGCAGCAGGATGACTTCAACATGAAACTATTGGAGGGTTTGAATAGAATAGAAAAGAAATTGGTTAAGGAGATTGACTCAAGTAAATCTTAGAGTCACAAATCTTCAGAGGAGAAAGGAAAAGTAAAAAGTGCTACTAGGCATCACCATCATTCCCAAAGGCATTCCAATAAGAGAGTAAGCAAAAATTCAAGTCTATCCCCTGTCAGAAGATATAAGAGATCTGGGGTGGATGAGCTATGAGGAGAAATGAACAAAATCAAACCTCTTACATTTGATGGTGAGCACAAGAAGGATGAAGATGAAGAAACACAGTTCCTAGGCATGAGGAAATATGTTCAATTGCATAATTATTCTTCTCATGCAAAAGGTAGAATCGCTATCTATCAACTCAAAGGAAAGACCTCCATGTGGTGGGATCAACTTGTGTAGGTGCAACGCATTGTAGAGAAAAGTGTTACTTGGAAGGAATTCAAGAAGTATTTTGAGAAGAAATACTTAACTAAAAGGTACTATGACAAGAAAATGAAAGATTTCTTTGAACTTAATCTTGGAAGTACAGACATAGATGAATATGAGAGAAGGTTTCTAGAACTGCTGAAGTATGTCTCTTTCATCAAGGATGAGACAGTCAAGATTCAAAGGTATTTAAGTGGATTGCCATCGTTCATTAGTGACAAAATACAATATGATGATCCCAAGACATTAGAAGAGACCATAAGGAGAGCTAAATGCTTATATGATCATCTAAAAGCAAGGCCATCTTTCCAAAAGGCTTGGGAAGACAATAAGAAATTCAATATGGATTAGAGGAAGAACGGAGCTAAGCCACCATTCTTCAGAAATAATCCACAATGGTAGCATATGCATAAAGAACCCAGTGTGATTGACATAGGGATTCAAGGGCCAAGACAACCACCTATGCAATGTTGGTGTTGTAAAGGAGACCATAGGTTCAGATATTGTCCTCACATAGGTGAAAAAAGTAGGGTTGTTCACAATGTACAACGAGCCTAGATAGTAGAGGACATGGGCAGATATGTTCCAAGGACTTATGCAACCCTGGACAACAAGCAAGCAGAGTATCAGTCTGTTGATGGGCGAAATTGTCCATCCGTCAACTGAGAGAGTGGAACCGGTCCGGGGTTGTCTAATAAACCAAGCCGTTTGGAATGAACCACCCTGACGGGTTTAACGGCTCCGTTGGCAGCTCTAAGGTCCTAAGAAAACCAAAGAGAAAACTAATCTATACTAACTAATCTATCTAAAACAAATAAACTAACTAAAACTAAATAAAAACAACTAATACACTAATCTAATTAAAACAAACTACTAAATTAAATTAAAACTAAATACTAACTACTCTAACTATTATATACAATCTACTAATTATTATCACACTAACTCTATTAATCAGTTGTCTAATTACTAGTTATATTACTTATTCACAAATATACAATATAAACAATCTATAGATTTAATTAAAACCTGCAAAACTCGTCTGCTTTCTGTCTTGAGACAACGAGATATGTTTTTTGATTTTAATATTTTATGAAAAAGAAATAAAACTACTGAAATTAAATGATCTAATATGTTTACTAAAATTAAACAATCTAATATAAATCTATCTAGACTTATATCTAAACTACTTAATGAAAATAGCAAAGAAAATATTAGCTGACCTGAAAGCGCTCCTAATTTGTCCTATGTGTGATGACTCTGAAGCTGGTCGGAGGAAGTAAAATCGCACCGAATGGGTTCAATAGCTTCTCGTAAACGATCAGCTGAGTTGCTCTTCGAGTTGGTTTATAGGACAAACAAGACATAAAAATATCATAACAATTATAAGATATATAAATCTCTGCAATAAGGGAAACCTGTTATGCAAAAATCTATATTATTTAATTCAACTCATGAAGAAGATAAACCTGTCATTCACAAACTGAACTAAAAAACTATTATGTATTTTTATACAATTGGAAGAAACCAGATATGGATTACAGTGATTAAAATTATATCATTTGCACGTGATCTAGATAGCTAAAGTAGTCATAAATCATAAACAAAGTGATATACAAAACATGAAACAAAATGTTGATATATTGAGAAGCTAAAGCTGTGACAAAACATCAATTCTACTCCAGTCTGTATTAGAACTCCATATCCTTGTTCTCCCATGAATGAGGATGTAAGTTATTACAAAAATCATAAGTATATATAGATTTCTCCACAAGGTAAAACTTCCTTGTGGATAATATCAAAATGTATTACATAATCTGGGGAAAATCCCCAAAATCTTCTAAACTAAGAAAATAAAATGCAAGTGAAATATTTGAAACATCCCCTAACTGCTCATCATATCTACTGCCAATTTGAATTTACCTGCAGTAGAACAAAAATATCCAATTAGAAAGATATTTCATTAAGAAAACAATAAAAAATTTATTCCACAGACTTAGCTACAGAATCTTCTGATTCTGTAGCTAGTCAAGAATAGCATACAAGACCAGATAGTAATCAAATAAAATCAAATCCAATCATCTTTTATTAATCATCAAAAAACGCATTACCAATGATTCAAGTGAAACTATCCTTTAAATTAAACAATATCAAAATGAATGCAATCGAAACAGAGTAAAAAATGCTCTGTTTTTAGTTACCATAAAACTAGGTCATATAGCAATCAAACTGTTTCATATTAAATGAAATGAATGGTGAATCGTATCATATGAGATTTGATGTAATCCAATACAATCACAACCATAATTTAATCCAAAAAACTCATAATCTACCATGGTCAACATCGATTTGATACTGCTGTAACGATAAGCATAAGATTCATGTTGTTTCAATCAAAAACCAATATGGGAAGACTGTTACGATACAGTCAAAATGAAAAGTGCATAACAGTATTAACCATCTTTGCCATAGATTTAGATTGTTGGACATCACACAGTCAAAATTTAACAGCATTGATAACCATAAGCTGGGTAGCAATCAAATAAAATCGGGTTTGAATCAAATATAGAACAACTCGTCATCCTGGGCATGATCATTTCCGTTTTACAAATCCATTCGTAACTGAATATCCATTGTCATTTCAATTCAAAAGAGAATAGGGTCGACGGGCCACAACGAATTGACTGGTTGGGACTTGCATGGATGTTACGATTTGTATCAATTCATGATTTGGGTAAATATAAAACAAAACCTTTTTAAACATAATCCAAACCGTATCCGAGCTGGTCAAAGTCATATGTGAATAAAATTGTAACATATAAACATCGTTTACCCATCCTCTGCATCATAACCAATTCGGATCAAAACATAGATCGTGTTTCAAAATTTGAAATGCAAAACAGTTTGTGTCTATAATAGATGCAACAGAACATTCAATTGCAACCAATTTAAAACAATCAAATCCACATTATGATTAATAGAATCAACATCAAATCCAATCAAAACTAAAACGATAACGAAATTTGATTTATCAAAATGAAATTATATACATCAATGCATGCTTATGTGTCAAAACCAATCCACGCTGTAAACAAAACTATTCAAAACCGAATTCGAATTCATTATATAAAGCTAGATTATTTACAAAAAATGATTGATATCAAACATACCTGTGGAGCGATGAGATGGCTTGTTGGGTGAGAGGGAGTTCTGAAGAACAGATCTCAGGAAATGCATACAGACTCAGAACGCATGTTCCAGCCACTGAAAAATTGACCTGGAAAATGAGAGCTAGATCTCTGTAGCCACTCAATTTCTGAGGAAACCGCTCAAAATAAGGGTAAAGGGGCTAAAAACGGTTCTAGGTTTTCAACAGCTTGAGCTAATTCAAATCTGTTTTCTCATAATCTCTCACGCAAAAATGTGACTCTGGGGGAAATTACGGGGCAAACTTCTCTAGCAAAATGAAACCACAACCGACTATGAACACCTTGGAGGTTTAATTCGCCCTTCGGGAGCCAAGAGATAACACACAGTGAGCCAGGCTAAAGGACAAGGGTTTGAACAGATTAGGCTCAGAGATTTTCCCAAAAATCAACAAAGGTAACCCTGGTAAGGAGGAAAGCATCAATGCAAAGTGTGTGAGGGTGGTAGAAGGCAGTAAATCCATGCAT
This sequence comes from Picea sitchensis, assembly GCA_010110895.2. NCBI lineage: Eukaryota > Viridiplantae > Streptophyta > Pinopsida > Pinales > Pinaceae > Picea > Picea sitchensis. The sequence continues at coordinate 7,123 of SNQJ01S0141882.1, read as the reverse complement.
AACTATCATATCAACTATACAATTGACAGTTTACATAGTTTTTCACTCCATTATAATAATCCAACCATTAAGCCATGTGTACAACCAATAAATGCAATGTGCATGCCAACACGCGCCAGCACTATGCCATAATGTCCAAAACATTAGACGTATAGATCAAAACATGCGCCAAGTAATAATTCAAACGTTTTAATCAAAGTGCCAACCGAATTCATAATAGTTGGCAAGCCAAAGTTATAAAAAGATTTAACATAAGGATTATATTATATATATAAAAACCAAATAAATCATAACCCCCATGTAGAATAAAAGATGAGGCAAGTCATAAAAAGTTTAAACCCAGATGCTCAATAACTTACAAAATCAATAGAATCAAGTTGTGCAATCAATATGAGCATGGTTCGAAAATCATGTTGCTTGGCTAACCTATGAAACAAATGACAAGTGTTATGCCATATAATCAACGTTACACCATAGTTTTAAACCATCAACGCTTAATTTGAAACCAATATGAAATGTTGACCATGCGCCGATGTATTGCGACAACTCATATTCATAGTTTAACCAATGTACAAATGGGTTTTCATATAATCAAAACATCGATAATTATGAAAACACAAACATATGCATTAAATTAGAAAGAAAGGTATATATAAAAGTTTTAATCATAACACCCATGTATCTTATGAAACCAAAGGTTAAATGAATGCAAATCCAAATGCATTGCAAACCAAGCCACATAATAAATTGAAGCATGAGTAATGAGTATAGATCGAAAGATTCAGCAACTAGGTAATGATAAGTGTAATGTAAGCGCAAAGGGCATATCAATCAGAAGGATGACAACAGTTCAAACAATGATTCTAATGTGACTTTGAAGGACTAAGTTTTCACTCTTACAGTCATGAAAACAAAACGAAGATAGGCGTGCAAAAAGGCGCAAAGAATAAAAGTATCGTTCATTTGAAAATTGCGAAAAACTTGATGTTTGCAAGACATAGGTGTAGGCAGCTTATAGGATAATAAAAAAAGTGAATTGGCTGCCAACACAGTCCCACATGGAAGGTATGATCAACAACCAAACCCTTGCTATTTTAATTAATTTAGGAGCTAGTCATAGTTATATAGACCCTAAGATGGTGGAAAGTTTTCAATTGCCAAGAAGCAAGCATGGGAAATCCTGGTTGGTGCAACTAGCTATAGGAGCCAGAATAAAAGTTAATGAGATGGTTAAGTCATGCCTCATAGACATGAATGGACTGAACACCAAGGCGGATTTAAACTTCTTTCCTTTAGGCTCCTATGACTGTCTAATTGGGATGGATTGGTTGGACGAAAATCACACTCTCTTAGATTATCACAACACATAAGGTACGTGGAATTCCCAGGGCATTAACCATTAGAGAAATCTCAGCATTGCAGTTGAAGAAATGTTACAGAAAAAGATGTCAAATATTTGCGGCTCATTTGGTAGAGACACCTAAAGATAAGGTGCCAAATTTGGAAGATTATGTAGCCCTAGAAGATTTTGAGGATGTGTTCAAGGAGATACCTGGACTACCCCCAAGGAGAGACATTGATTTCTCTATAAATTTGATTCCTGGAGAAGCGCCAGTATCAAAGACTCCTTACAGAATGAGTACACAAGAATTGAAGGAATTGCAAATGCATCTTGAAGAACTTCTGAAGAAGGGGTATATACGCCCAAGTGTGTCACCTTGGGGTGCCCCAGTCTTGTTTGTGAGAAAGAAATATGGAACACTAAGGTTGTGCATTGACTTCAGACAATTGAATAAAGTGACTACTAAGAACAAGTATCCTCTAGCAAGGATTTATGACCTCTTTGAGCAATTGAAGGGTGCAAATATATTTTCAAAGATAGATCTCAGATCAGGATACCATTAGGTAAGAATTAAATAATAATTTATTAGCAAGACTACCTTCAGGACAAGGTATGGTAATTATGCGTTCACAGTGGTACCATTTGGGTTATCAAATGCACCAGCTGTTTTCATATTCTTAATGAATGGTGTTTTCCGAGAGCGCTTGGACACGTTTATCATTGTCTTTTTGGATGACATTCTTATATATTCCAAGTCAAAGGAAGAGCATGAACATCATTTGAGGATGGTGTTGCAAGTATTAAGGGAATGTCAGTTATATGCCAAATTGAGCAAGTGCTCATTTTATCAGAAACATATTCATTATTTGGGGCATATCATTTCAAAGGATGGGATATCAGTGGATCCTAAGAATATAGAGGTCATTAGTGAATGGTCATCACTGAACAATGTGATGGAGGTTGATGAAATTACAAAGGCAACTGAGAGAGGGGGGGGTGAATCAATTGTTACTGTGATGAAACAATATTAAGTCTATTAAGCCATTTTTAATCTTTCATCAAGTGACCATCAATATTATACATAATATGAGAAACATAAATAATGAGCATCAATCACACATAAGATATACACAGAGACAGATTTTAACAAGGAAACCCATAAAGGGAGAAAACCTCTTCTTCTTCAAAATGATAGGCAGTTTTTTAAGTTCTGTACATCATCTATGTTTGAGAACCAACTCAAAGTGAGGCTACTACCTCTATTTTACAAGTTCCAACTTGTTGAGAGTACCAAGTCTCTGGTTTCTCCCTCTATTTTACAAGCTCCAACTTGTTGAGAGTACCAAGTCTCTGGTTTCTCTAGCACCGACTAGAAGGAATCACCAACTCCCTGAGTGTTCTAGCACTGACTGGATGGAAGCACCTATTTCCACTTATACAAGCACCAACTTGTTTGAGAGCACCAACTCTCTGGTTTCTCTAACACCCAATAGAAGGAATCACCAACTCCCTGAGTGCTCCAACACCGACTGGATGGAAGCACCTACTTCCACTTATACAAGCACCAACTTGCATATAGAAAACTCTATGTTTTCCCAAGCACCACCTTGCCACCTTGTTTTCTAGCCACAACTAGATGGAAGCTACAACTCCCAATATTCAAGCACCAACTTGAATATCAGAAGACCGCAGTCCTCCGTAGAACCACCCTACCTCCCTGATTATAAATAAATGATTGAATAACCAACAACATAGATAAATGAATTCTTACCACTTCTTCTCTATTCTGTAAATCTAGTCTGCTTCTAACTATTCTGCAATTCTTCTCTTCCTCTGTCTGTTTTGCAATTCTTCTCTGCTTCAAGATTTTCTGCAATTCTTCTCTTGCTTCTATCTATTCCTCATCTGTTACTCATCTCTGAGTTTTATCTCACACTACACATATTGTCAGTCTCACACTGTGCATACTGTAATTTTCCCTTTCTTACAGTTCAACTCATTTTTCATTCAGAACGACCAACCCCGCATAGTCACTATGTGTTTCTTTTATACACTACCACCCCTTCAGTTACCCCTCAAATCTGTAGAACAACGCTTCAACAACTGAAATGCCAACCATCCAAGAACAATGGTTCGGTTCTGCTAACTGAATCGTAACTGAACAGTTAATCATGAAGAGCAATAATAGCCCTTCGATCAGATTTCCAAGTATCCAACACCGTTGGATTACAAGGACAGGGTCTCGTGTTGATTTCTCCGTTTCGCATTTTGGCATTTCGGCATTTCGACATTCCTTTGGTGAAGAGTCTCAACTCTTCATGTTACAATCATCGAAAAGGAGCTTAGTTTGGTGCTAGATTCTCCCTCTCACATTACCACTGACAGTGACCACAGCCTACACCAAAAGGTGCTTTTCCCTTCAAGTCATTGTGACTCCAACATTATAAAATTCATGGACAAAAAATATCTGAAGTGATCGAACGGTTCACATAACTCACTGAGATGGGCGGTTGATGGGATTTTAGAGTTTTGCCTTTTGGGTTTTTGAGAATCACAATAGTCCCTTTCGTCATTTCAAAGTTCGAGACTTCATGATGGTGGAGTTTCTGCTTGCTATGTAAAAACCCCGAAACAGAAATTTTTGATGTGACATACACCTGCTGACGTCACACGTGGATTGACACATGTCGAATAACTTCCATGTGTCACTCTGATTCGTGACTTACATGTGCTTGAAATGTTGAATCAACTTGACACTTGTCATTTCCTAATTATGCCATGTGTCCTCAGCTGACATGGTTTGTTGATGTGTCTGTTTCAGGATTTCGGGGTTCGCTACTTCAAATGTTAAAGTTCCTTTGATATTTGATTTCTCGGTCTGCTAAAATTTGAAACGGAGTCTTTGTTGATTCTCTGATATTTCACATTTCTTTATTTCATCATTATTGTCATGAGTGTCCTTGACACCTCCAACACCCGGTATCTGAAACTCTGAAATGGAGATTAAGTCGTGGTTTCGCATTTCGCGATTTTCTACCGTGAGTTGCTTTCTTGACTCCTCCAACTCCCGGTATCTGAAATTCTGAAATGGATTTTATGCTTCTGATATTTCCATGCGATCATCGTTGTGCTACTGGTCTTGCTACTTTCTCTTGTTCGTCATCGTCAGGCTGAACATGCCATCAATGACAAACAAATACTCTACCTTCTGTCTTCCTGTAATAAATATGCCAAAAATCTCCCCCTTTGGCATTGATGGCAACCTTGAAGACACTACTCATAGCATCCTTACCATTACACTTTCTCCCCCTTTGACATCAATGTCAAAGAAGTAACACGCTTCCCCTAAGCTTTTGCAGTAAATACTCCCCCTATCAACTATGAGGAACTTATAAATACAACAGATATTCAAATAAGTACCCCCCCTGATCAGGTGAACAGATTAGAAGAAAGAAGTTATAACCCCCAACTTTTGACGAAGATATCCAAAAGGGGTCGCTGCTAACGGTTTAGTAAAGATATCAACCATCTGTTCTGTGGAAGGAATATAATTCACTTGAACAATTCTGTTTGTAACTTGTTCTCTGAGAAAATGTTATTTTATTGGTATGTGCTTATATTTTGAATGAAGTACAATATTCTTAGAGAGACTGATGGCACTGGTGTTATCAGAGTGAAGTGGAATGAGATCAGTGTAGGTTACCTTCAAATCTGCAAGAGTTTGTATCATCCATAAAATTTGAGTGCAGTAAGTAGCAACAATAATGTACTCTGCTTCTGTAGTTGATAAGGAAATAGATCCCTTCTTCTTACTAATCCATGCTACCAACGAGTCACCCAGGAAAAAGGCACTTCCACTGGTGCTCTTTCTCTCATCCACACAATTTTCCCAATCTGCATCTAAATAAGCATTTAACTAAAAATTCTGATTTCTGGGATACCACAAACCATAAGTCATTGTTCCCTTCAAGTATTTGAATATCCTTGTGACAGCTACCAAGTGACATTGTTTAGGAGTTGACTGATAAAGACCTATCATTCCAACAACTTGCATTATATCAGGATGGGATGCTATGATGTACAGAAGACTGCCTATCATTGATCGGTATGTCCTTCGATCAACATTGGGTGACATATCATCTTTACTGAGCTTGCAACCAACCACCATAGGTGTACTAACAGGACAAGAATTCTCCATCTGAAATTTCTTCAACATATCTTTCGAATATTTTTCTTGAGAGATAAATATTCCTGCGGAACTCTGATTTACTTGTAAACCAAGAAAATATGATAGTTCTCCTATCATGGACATCTCAAACTCTGTTTGCATAGAGTTAGCAAACCACT
>SNQJ01S0141881.1:24777-46155 GCA_010110895.2 Picea sitchensis | reverse complement strand
CTTTTTAATGGTTATGCAAGAGTTGCATACTTAGTATTGTTGTTATGATTAAATTATAATTCTTTAAGGAATGTTATAGGAGTATAGAAATCCTTAAGTATTATTTATGAAATTTGTTCTTATTGGGATTTTATTTTTGGATTTCTTTTTATTTCTAGTATAAATCTCTTATGCCTTGTTTTTAAGAAGGTTGACTTTTATGAGTTTTAATTAAAAGTTGTAATGATATTGAATTCCAGTTATATTTTTACAAAGAGTTCTCTATTAATGGAAACTTAGTTGAGCTATGTAATGGTTATGGCTACAAAATCTTGAAGTGATGATAATGATGCTTGGCCTTATTGAAACTAACCTGGCAAAACTCTAATGATGATTAGAAAATATTTCTATTTATCACTTAGAATGTTCATGTGCTCTCATGGCTTATAAGTTCTTTTGTAATTTCTCTTACTCAACTTGGGCCTTATTTGTTCGAATATTTGATTAAGATTTTATTTATTTTAAACAAGCATTGAGAATCGATGGTCGATTGTGTAAGGTACCATATCTATTATATTAGAAGAATAGAGAAATAATGCAGAGAATAATACTGAGATAGCAACAAAAAATTGAAATATGGCAGAGATGACAACAAAACATCAAATTATATATAACCACAACACCAAAATTATACCTTCATTGATGGGAAACAATGTTCACTTGCCTCTTCGAGGGGGAAACCTCCAATAGAGGAGAGCTCTATTACAATGATTTTCCAAGACAAAACTTCTCATATCCTCTACTCTTATTGATACTAAATATATCTATCCAAAAGAACAATCTAGAGGAAGATCCTTTTAGAGGTGAAAGCTTATATCAGGTCTTCTTACAATTTACTTGTTCCTCCTTATTTCTAGGCCTTATTAATATTGAAATTTAATACATGGAAATATATTATTCTACCCACTTGAGGGGTTAGGTAGGTTAGGTCCCTAATATGCCCTCCTCAAAATAAGTCATGTCCTCAAGGACTGAGATGAGGAAATTATTGCAGAATGCTAGCTGGATCCCAAGTGGCATTGGTTGAACTTGTATCTTTCCACTGAACTAACACTTCCTTAACGGTGCACTAACGAAGACGACACTCATGTTGATCCAAAACTACTTGTGGCTCCAACCATATGGATCCTTTTTTATCCAACTTGGGAAGGATGGTTTGAGTTTGGAACTTAGTTCCAATCACCTTCTTTAAGCAGGAGACATGAAAAAAGGATGGAGATTGGAAGAAATAGGAAAATATAAATGATAGGCCACCTGTCCCACGTGCTTGAGAATTGTATAAGGACCATAAAATTTGGGTGCTAGTTTCTAACAATGTTCAACATTGAGTGCAGTTTTTTTATAAGGATGCAGACGAAGAAATACCTACTCTCCTTCAACAAATTAACATTCTGAGTGACATTGATTAACGTGTTTCTTCATGTGATTCTAAGCCATAACCAAATTCTCTTTGAGGGTACATACAATATCCTCTCAAACTGTAAGTATTTGGTCAACCACCTGAACCTTTGAGACACTTGGCATGTAGGAGAGAACGGAAGGTGTCTTTTGTCCATATACTACTTCAAAAGGAGTCATGGAAGTAGTTGTATGGTAAGAATTTTTGTACGTCCATTCAAATAATGGTAACCATTGAGCCCATTGATTTTTCTTTTAAGAGGAAAAACACCTCAAATAAGTCTCCAAACACTTGTTGAAAACTTGAGTTTGACCATCAATCTAGGGATGATAGGAAGTGTTGAGATGCAATTGGGTGCCCTATAGCCTGAACAACTCTTGCCAAAAATTGCTAGTGGAAGTGGGGTATCGATTAGAAACAATAGAATGAGGCATGCCATGAAACTTGAATACATGATCCATGAAAATTTGAGCCACTGTGGATGCAGTAAATGGATGTTGACGAGTATAGAAATGAGAATAATTGGAAAGACGATCAACTACAACCATGATGACTGACTTACTGCCTGATTTAAGTAATCCCACAATGAAATCCATAGAGATATCCCTCCAAATAATGGGTGGAATCGAAAGTAGTTGGAGTGTTCTAGGGGATTTGATTGTTTCTCCCTTGTTATGTTGAAAAACATCACACTAGGCCAGAAAAGTGTGAACGTCATTTTTCATACCATCCCAGAAAAAAGAACATTTGACCCTATCATGGGTTTTTGTAAACCCTGAGTGCCCAATTGTGGGTGTAGCATGAATCTTAGAAATCATCATGGATTTGAGTTGTGACTGTTTACATAAATACAAACAACCTTTGTAGCGAAGCTCATCATTGTGCCAATAGTACCCTGGGGAAACTAGAGATTTGTCTTGCAATTGTTCAATCAGATGTGAAATTTTAGGATCTTGTAGCCATTCTTGGTGAACAACTTGGAGTCAATCTGGGAGAATGAAGGATAGGGAGAAAAGAGACCCTTCATCTTCATATTTTCGAGAAAGAGTGTTAGCAACCACATTTTCTTTGCCTTTATTGTAAATGATCTCATAATTGTATCCAAAGAGCTTAGTTACCCATTTTTGTTTCTCTCAAGAGGAAGTTTGTTACTCTAGAAAGTACTTGAGGCTTTGATGATGTGTCTTAATTTGTAAGCATTTCCCCAAGAGATAAGGGTGCCATAGATCTACTGCATGAAAAATAGCCAACATTTCCTTTTCATAGATTGATTGGCCCAAATCGTGGTATGAAAAATGTTTGTTGGTAAATTCCAAAGGTCTTCCCCCTTGCATAAGGACTACTCCAATTCCTCTCTTGGAGGCATCACATCCAGGACAAAGTTCTTTGAGAAATTAGGAAGGGCCAAGACCAGAGTAGTGCACATAGTAGCCTTCATTGCTTGAAAGGCTTTATCAGCTGCGAGAGTCCAAGTGAAAGAATTATTTTTAAGTAGATAAGTGAGAGGTGCCACACTCGTTCCATAATTTTTTAAAATCTTGTGATAATATCTTGTTAAACCCAAAAAACCACGCAATATTTTTATAGTATTGGGGACAAGCCAATCCTGCATGGCTTCAATCTTCTTAGGATCCACCCAGACACGATCATTGCCAACAATATGACCCAAGTACTCAATGTTTTAGGCGCCAAAGGCACATTTATATTGTTTGAGGAAAATTTGATGCTGAGAGAGTATATGAAGAACTTGATCCACATGGGAAATATGGGATTGCCAAGTTTTACTGTAGATGAGAATATCATCAAAGAAATATAGGACACAATGATGGAGAAAAGGATAGAAACATGATTCATGAGGCTTTTGAAGGTGGAGGGGTCATTACATAGGACAAAGGGAATGACCAAGAACTCATAGTGACCCTCATGAGTTTGAAAAGAATTCTTGGGATGTCAGCGCCTTGCATATAGATCTAGTGGTAGCCTAAATGCAGATCAAGTTTGGTGAAATACTGAGCACCACTCAACTCATCCAAGAGATCATCAATGGCATCAATGGGAAAATTTTCCTTGATGGTTAGTTTATTGATGGAACAAAATCCAGGATACATGCACCAAGTACCTTCTTTATTAAGTACCATGACCGCAGGAGAAGAATAAGGATTGGTACTGGGGAAGATAACACCCGCTTGGAGCAATTCTTGCATGATTTTCTCAATTTCATACTTTTGGGGAAAGGGATGAAGATAAGGGAGAACATTGGGAGGAGTACCTCTAGGAACAAGGGGTATGTAATTATCATGAACACCACGAGAAGGTGGAAGTCCCCGAGGAGTGGAAAAAATAGCTTGGAGGTTAGGATGCACATAAGGTGTCTCAACCACGTGAATAAAATGGAGTTTAGCAATAATATTGGAGTGGCCTTTCTTGAGGAGGTTTTCCATGAGATGGGAACTAATGATCTCAGAGGAAATATTTGTGAGACCTTGGAAGTTATACCTTTGTCCCTCATGTTGAAATTGCATGGTTAATTCCTTAAAATCCACAAGAATGGGACCCAAAGTGCATAACCATTCATCACCTAGCATAATGTCACACCCACCTATTTCGATGGAAAACATATCATATTTCAGGTGGTAATGTCCAATTTAAAGACGTACATTTTCACAATGCCCACCACATTTCATGAACCCACTATTGTCTATGATGATTTGAAAATTATTAACAACACGAATATAGCAATTGGTTTCCTAGGCAATACCATGATGAATACAATTGTGGGTGCTACGACTATCAACCAATATGATGACCTTCCTATTTTTAATATATCCAATGATATTGAGGGTTTTCGGAGTAGAGAAACCAGTGAGAGCATGCAATGGAATGAGTGGTTGAACTTCAGGGGGTCATCAGGCTCTGGGTTAGCATCGGGAAGGGAGGGCTCTTAAACAATTGGAACTGTCACATCTTCTTCAATAACATCTTTGGAAATGACCTCCAAAAGTTTTTGTTCCTTACACTTGTGCCCCAGAAAATATTTTTCATCACAATTACAGAAAACACCCTTCAATTGGCATTCATCCATATCAACCCTAGTTAATTTTTGGACCTTGAGGGGAGTGACAAATGGGTTAGGATTAGTGGGTCGAGGGTGAGGAACAAAAGAGGGTTTTTTGTTCTAGGAAAAAACAACTTGCTAGGCTTCTTTAGCATGTTTATTAGCTTCCAACCAAATTTGAGGATAGTCCATGAGAACCTGGGATCAAATTTCATCCTTTAGGCCACTGATAAAGCATTCACAAAAGAAAACATATGACATGCGCTTGGTTTGAAATAAGAAATGATCAAAAGAAGATATACAATCTTTTACTATGCCTGATTGTTTCAACTTAGTGAAACAACCAACATAGTGGGTATCAATGTCAAAGTGGTCATAGAGGTGTGCAACAAACTGGGTCCAAGAAATATACCATTGACTTGAATTTTTACACCATTGCCACCATTTCCACCATTCAGGATATAGATAGAGGACATCACAACAAAGTTTGGCCAATTCATCAGTAATACCATGCAAATAAAAATATTGCTCCATTTGATTGAGCCAACCCATAGGATCGAAGCCATAAAATTTATTAACCTCGACATGGGGAAGAAGGGGGTCACACTGAAAGGAGTTGGATTGAAAATACAGAGAATGAGAGGAATCCACAACATTGGGTTGGTCCGAGGAGGAATCAACCGAACAAAGGTTCAACAAATGGTTGACATCAGACTGGAGGGTGTTGAATTGGTTCATGAATTTGACATCCATGGTGTCAAATTTGTGTTCAGCATGGGTTTTTAATTGTGCAACGAGAGAATTGGTAGAGGAAATTTTAGAGGTTGCTTTATTGATGGAATCTTGCACGCTTGATTGCGAGTGGTGGCCATTTGGAGAGGGGAAGTGAGGGTAAGTAAAAATGGGTGGGTGAGACCACAAAAAGGACTTATAAGTGATAGGTACCATGATGATTAGGTAAATAAGGGAAATATAATGGAATAAGTGGAAAAATGGGGAAGTTGAGGAGGGCTTGGATCCACTGGAAAATACAAATAAAAATGATAGGTTTGACTACGATAACGGAGAAAAGGGGAGTCCAATGGAATAGGTCCCAAATAAGTGTGTCGACGAGACCACACTACTTTCTTTTTAAAATATTGTGGAGTTACAGTCTGATTTGAAGAATATTGTATTGATGAAATGCCCAAATTATTAACAGGAAGAAATGTGTAGTAATTTCACAACCCGAATGTAGGAGGCACAGTTTCGCGACAATAGATCTTGTATGTTATCTTGTTGTTTTCATCCCAAGGGTTAGGGTATTCAAGGGTTCTACAATAAAGGGTTTTCCATATCCTCTAGGTCACTGATATAAGTGCATGGTCCAACAATAGTACTCGACCTAATATCTTAGGGAACCAACTAAGGAGGCTAGACCGTGCCCTTAGTCATACAACCCAGCTACCCAGGTACTACAAAGTATCTTCCCTAGTTTTTTTCTCAGTGGCACTATAACAGTCAGGGAGACGATTGATTTATCTATGGAGGGATCCAGGATATCTAGGTCGATCCATATATAGGTGTTGTTTGATGAGATACCACTCGAAGGGGTACCAATAAGTGTTACCAAGGTGGCCAACAAATGTGCACTTAAGTACCACTTGTATTTCCTACGTGTATGAATCCCTAGCCATGGATTTATGCACGTAATGACATATATCTATATATTTAAAATGTCGGACTATGTCTCTACCCTAAAAAAATTTAACCCACAATTTTCTGCTGAGGAAAGTGTTTCGATACCACTTCTAAGGTACTAGATCTATTATATTACCAAAATAGAGGATTAATGCAAAGACTAATACTGATATAGCAACATAATAATGCAATATTGCAGAGATAACAATGGAACAAGAAATTATATGGAACCACAAAATGAAAATTAGACCTTTATTTATAGGAAACAGTGTTCACTTGCCTCTTCGAGGGGGAAACCTCCAACAAAGCAGAACTTTATTTCAATAATTTTTCAATACAAAACTTCTCATACCCTATACTCTTATTTATACTAAATTTATCTATCCAAAAGAACAATTTAAAGGAAGATCCTTCTAGAAGCGGAAGCTTCTATTAGGTCTTCTTACAATTGACTTATTCCTCCTTATTGCTAGGCCTTATTAATATTGACCTCTAATACATGGAAATATATTATTCTACCCATTTTAGGGGTTAGGTAGGTTAGGTTCCTAACAAATTGATTGATAAATCTAGTTTAATTTGAGATTATTATTGGACTAATGGGTTTATACACCTCCTTGTTCCTCAGAACAATCGCTAGCCCTGAGACCTTAAGTGGTCAAAATCAATCGGATGAATCCTGGACTTGAGCATTGCTTATGTGTCCTGGAGGTCCTAACCATGCATGATAGGTTGGGCGGGTAGTTCCTTGTGTTATCTTAAGAGATATGGATGATTGAATATAAAATTAATTGTTTCCACTTGATTTATAAGATTGATTGGGTAATTATTAGTATATGTTGTGATTCATGTCAATTTTCGTAACGTTGTTTAAAAAAAAAAAAAATTACCTCTTTTGTACATCACCTTGTTTTTGTAACGGAGGGGTTGTTAGAGAATTGAATAGGTGGTTGAGTCAAACATTCTTGGTATGGTTCCTCTCTAATTTGTGATCTCATTGCAACCTTCTCTCGAGTTGACATTGTTGTGGGGTGTAACGGAAGATGGTAGTTAGGTCACTTATCATCAAAATAATCCTAATTTCAAAAATATTGAACATTAATACATCGATGATATTAGTAATCACAATGGAATAATTTGTTTGTTCAAATTACATTATACCAAACAATTATTACCATCACCGACCAAGGATTGCGGATAGAAGATGGAATGTCAAAATTGGCAGGGTAAAGAGGTTGTCCATTTTCATCTACTAGATGATTGCGGTATGTTTCTCATGATAAGAAATTTCTACATTTTTTAACCGGTACTGGAATATTTTATGCATCTGAACTCGATTCTGAATCAGGATCCTACAAATTTGGATACTTTTTTCTATTTAGAATGACATGGATAAAACCAAATTCAATGAGATAATATAAAAATAAATAAAATAAGTTAAACTTAATGGAGATGGAAAGGGAGAGCTCCACGATGGAATTTGAGCAATATGGAATGGGATGGAATTTGAAGAATTGGGCATTTGATCATATAATAAGGTTTCCTCTCTGCATTTCAACAAAATTAACCATAAATTTTCCTATACATATCTAAAATAAATTTTGAGGACCATACCACAATCTGAGTTTGAATATACTTTTGAAACCATTTTTTAAGAATAAGGTGAAATAAAACGAAAAATCTATACTGAAGTATTGCAAGTCATGTGAATTCATACTAAAAGATAATTCGATATGAAGATACTATTTTCTGTGCAAATAAAAGTTCAAATAACTTTAAAAGCATAACAGTGTGTTTATAAGCCACAAACGCACCGGTGCACATATTAATAATAAACATTGATGCATTGAAATAGAAACCAAACTATGTTTGTAGATTTTGTGAGTAAAAAATAATTATATGACGTTGATGCATCAAATAATATGGATGCACTAGTGTGTAAATTAATATGGTCTCACTGATGTGTCTTACATAAATGCACCGGGCCGTATCGAAAAAGTAAAAAAAAAATGTGTTTTTTTTAAACAATTAAAATAAGAGTGGGAATCGAATTTCATAAAGTCATTTAAATACTAAAAAGATATTCACTATTTCATTAGTTTTCAAAATTTTGTAGGGAAGAGACTTGCAAGAGAGACATACAGAGGAACATTGTGGAGGATCAAAATACTTTTGAACCACAATATTATTCAGAATATGATAATTTGAAGGGTATGGTGATTCACGCTAAACCCTTTTCATAAAGTTTTTTTTTAAATTAAAAAGGTATTCAATACTTTCATTATTTTTCAAAAATTTAGAGACAAATTTGGAAGAGAGACATACCGAGGAGTATTGTGGAGTAGAAGAATATTTTGGAATAGTATAAATATTTAGGAAATAAGGAATTGAAGGGTATGGTGGTTCACTCAAAACCCTACATTCAAAAAAAATAAAATAAAAAAATTCATACTTACCTTAAACCCTTTTTTTTCTTACGTGAATGCAAAATTTCACCCTAGGGTTTAACTCCCTCTATCACTTCAAAATTAGGGATTTTCATTTTAGGTATTTTAGATCTAATGGGTTTCTTTTTCTATATATATTTGTTTGAGATATGATGCAAATGGACCACTTATTGCATCGGAACTCAAGCTCAGTCGACCCTCTGCCCCTTTTTTATTATTTTTTAAATGGTTTCTGATTTGACATTTTTTTTTTAAAACATTTTCCTCTTTTCAAGTGCACCTTTTTGATAGAAACGGACTAGTGCGTTTATGTATAAGGAACGTATTGATTAAGCTAGATTTAAAAAAAAATAAAAATATGGTGCATAAAAAAAATATTGTCAATGTTCTCATCTAAACAACACTGAAAATGCTCTCACATAAAAAAAAATTAAGTTTTTTTTTCTTCTCATCGACATGTAATTTTTCTATTCATTTTTTTTTTATGAATGTTTAATTTTTTTCTAGGATTTTTGTTTTCTACTGTAGTCGATGTGATTTTTTCTATATATATCGCATTGTTATAATTCACAATATTTTGAAAAAGAAATTAGATTGTTTGGTGCATGTTGTTGTATGAAACACACTGGTGCATTTTATGTAATAAATGCACCGGTGCTTTGTATATAAAAATCTCACCGGTAACAACGTTTTTTTTTTCGATGAAAAATATGTCATTTATTTATAAAGTATATTTAATAATTTATATATTGAATGGTATAGTTCATATATTGATAAAAATATGAGTGAGAGTTCAAATAAAAAAATTTATGACCGACACAATGATGACATATCCGGAAAAGCAAAAAAGGTAGGTTCTTTGTAAATTATATACAAAATTAATATGGTTGAACTATATGTAAGTTTAACTAATATGTATTGGTTAGTGGGTGTCATGCAGGGCCACAAAATGAGGAATCTCAATAACATTGTTTATGATCTAAGTGCAAAATAGCGTAAAATATTGATGGAAAATTTGCAGAGCGATGAATCAGGTGAATGAAAAAATACTATTCAATATGATTTTTTTTTTTAATTTTAATTAATAATATACATAGGAATATTAGATGACATGTTTCAAATAATTTATTAATTCACATATGTTTAATGTTCTACAGGCACCAACAACGAGGCAACAAAATGTCATTATAACAAAAAAATAAATTAATTAATATAAAAAATGTAAATGATGATGAATTGGTCCTTAGCTCATTTGGAGTGGTGTTGGAGATTGATTAAAATGGGAAAACAATTTACAGAACTATGACGGATATAGTGGAATGAACATATACACATACTTTCCACTTGCAATATACACATCAATCCAATGATTCCAAGAACATGGTTATATTTAAACTATAGGAAGCATTTCCAGATCAATGATCAATGGGACCTCTGAGACTTGAAAGGAAACATTTATCAATTGTCAATGAGACCTGTTAGACTTGAAATAGAAAAAACATACAACAACAAAAAAGAATCATTCAAAAAGTAATATTCTTACAAAGACTTTTTTAGAATATATATATAGGTATATATATATATATATATATATATATATATATATATATATATTACAAAGTATTCATTTATTAATATATCAATTTTATGATATTTAGTTTTCATATATCAATATAAAAATACTTTATTACCATGTTATTTTTTCGTGAAAATTATGAAAATCCTAGAAGACCAATGAACCGATATCTAAAATATGCCATTACGAATGTACAAAAACTTGTACAAGGAGATGGTCAAAGAATTGGACATAATTGCATCGTGGGAGAAGCTATCTCAAAACACTTCAGGCCAAATTTATGCACCATTGAATGCCTCCAAGTCATGGTTTCTAAAGCCACGTGTTAGTCCCATGTCATGGACAAAAATTAAAAAAAAAAAAAAAAAAAAGTTGTGAGAATATGTTGGCATATAAAAAATTAATTGTCGAATTTGTAGTATAATCTATGTTGTTTTACTTCCATCATTTTATAATTAATGAAACAAAAAATAATACTTTTGTATTGGGACTGCGGATTTATTATGGGTATAAAACTTGGCAGAAACAAAGTATGGAACCGAGTCAACAATAATTGTCAGAAACAAGACATGATATTTGATTTTTAACATATGTGTATGATTCATGAGTTAATTATTGCTTTGGAGGTACTTCACGATTTACATTCATGTATTATTTATTTGAATTCTTCATTATTATTCTCACCAATGTAGATAGACTCATTACGCTTTTTTATGTTTGTAGATGGAACTTCAAGAAGAACAAAACGATTGAGACAATCAACCAAATATTCAACAAAATAACCTAAGGCATTGAAGTAGCTCGAGTACTAACAACATTACTAGTGAAGAATGATGAATTTCAATATATTTGATCATCAATGCAAGTCATAGCTTGTATTCCTTTGAAATATTTTTCTATGAAAATCAAACATTTTTTTTTTAATGTAATGGACATAGAGTCCCAATTGAAATACAACCTGGGATTATCGAGCTATGTCCCATTTTGTATGACAAAGGTCCTCTTATTCATATAATAAAATATGTTTTAATTATTTTATTGTGTTGTCCAATGTGGTCGTGAAATATTACATCATTGATTAAATATATGTATGACTAAATATTATAATGAAGAGATGTGAAATATGATGATAGAACAAATTAATCCAAATATCATATCCAAAATCACTAATCAAAATATAATATATATATATATATATATATATATATATATATATATAAATGTTTTGATAAATAATAGAATTAAAAAATAACAATAAGCGCACTATCACAGGTCAATTTTTCTCGGTGTATTTTAATTATTAATCTCATTGACACCTTTAATATTAAAAATAACCGATGGGTTTCATATGAAATTCACATTGGTGCTTTTATGTAATCAATTAGCATTGGTTTCAATATTAATTTAATGCCACAAAATTATATTAAAATTTGGTTATTGGTAAGTTAATCTTATACAAAGCACTGGTGCATATGTGTTATTGATACGCATCGACGCTATGGTATTATTGATAAGCATCGGGGCTTGTTTTTTACTAAAAAGAACTGGTGCTTTCTATTTTTAATGCACCAGCGTGTTGTTCCCTGTATGACACCGATGCATATTATTTTATACAACATCAGTGTCTTCTTATTAATAATTCACCAGTGTGTTCTATGCAAAAATATCCGATGCTTAATTATTTTTAAGTTTCCCAATGCATTTTTATGTTAAATCCCCAGTGCTTAAATATTTTACTACCCCGATGCTTTCATATTTTTTCGGCCCCCATGCTTGAATTTAAGTTTACAACACTGGTGTTGTAGGTGTATGTACAGATCAGTGCTTGTGAATTATACAAAATGCACTAAGTTGTAAACATCCACTAACACCTTCGTCCGCCCAGATTTTTTTACTTATAATCAACTTTCGTTACAGTATCCACGAAACATCCACTATCGATAACAGATGTTGTAGCGAGTTTTTTCTTGACATTTTTTGCCAATTTTGTAACACTGGAATCCTTCATTATAACCTTTGCTAAAAGGTATTCTCCTTGTAATAATGGATAACTTTAAGGCCTAATGTTAAGTGGGACACTTCTAGGTTGAAGACCTTGAATTGTGCAATTACACTTCTAGGTAGAATTGTGAAATTACACCATGGTTTCCCTTTTTGAGTAGTTTTGTCATACTATTAGAGATGATCACCTTAGAGTGTTTCCCTTCAATATCTCTAAGTTCAATTTCCTTACCTTCTAAGAAAAATATTATGAAAATATATTTAAAATAAAGGGCCATTCTTCTCAATGCTTGTAATCATTGGACCCCTAATACAACATTGACACCATCCATTTGGATGGAAATCATCGGACTATCCAAAAAATACTCCCCCATATTGAGGTTAATACTATGGAACTTACCAAAACAATTTGTGGTACATGCATATGAAATCATTACTTGAAATTTTGGTTCTAGTGATACAAAGAAACTTAGATAGTTTCCTAATTTTCAATTGATGAAGTTATGGGTGCTACCAGAATCAATTAACATTGTTACCTTTTATTTTTTATGCATCCTTGTATATTGAGGGTTTGTGGTGTTGAAATATAACAAGGGATGTCTTCATTCATGTTTTTGTGTTTTGTCATGGGGAGGACATAAAGTCATATTTCCTAGACATGTTTTATTTGTAAAGCGATTTTTTAAATAAAGTGATTTTATAAAGTGAATGTAATTTATAACTTAAAGTGATTTTAAGTTGTGGGACCCAAAACGTATTTAATGAGCAATTATTACTTATTTTGAAATTAATGAGGAACATTAAATATGAGCCCTTAGATTAAACTTATGATAGCCATTAGATTGAGTTGGTTATCTAAGTTAGGGATTCTTGGGAAAAGAGAAGAGTACATATATATACTTAGGGATGTGAGAAGAACAGACCAGAGAAGACAAGATGAGTTGAGTTAGAGATATTTTCAGAGTAGGCTTGAGAGAAGAAAGCGAGCAGCTTGAGAGGGCACATTTGCCAAGGAGAAAGAGGGCACAAATCCCAAGGTGATTTCCTGTCTGTAGTGGTGTTCCATTTTTCTATTGCTGGGCCATACTATACAAATCCGTACAACAAAAATAAGGGCACAGTTTTCAAGGCAAGTGTTTGGCACAGAAATCGAGGCATTTTTCTAGGTTTTTCTTGTTGTTGTTAGGTCGTACTGTGCAAGCCGTACAATACCTTTCTGGGCACGTTTTTTGAAGAACATATTTGGAGGATGTCGTACAACTGTACAGACTTGGGAACGTTTTTCAGGACATAATTTTTGGGACTGTTTCTTGGTGTTGTGAGGTATTTTTCCTTTGCTGGAAATTTTTAGTTTGCTACTGTAATACACTTTCTTGAAGATGAATAATAGATCTTTTTCTCTCTCTCGTTGGATTTCCCCACATTGGGGTTTTCCTTGGCATTTGCCTAAATTTTTGTGAGTTATGGGTTGCTCTCCACTATGTATTTCCACTGAATATTTTTCTTAAAAAAGTGTATTTCTGCTTATAGAAATTTCTGAATGTGGGTATGCATTTCTTAAATTTATGAAGACACTTATCTCTAGGTTGCTAAGTGTTTGACGAAATGTGTGAATGAAATATTTATGATTTTGTCATTAAAAATCTACATGTGGTGTACTGATGCTGGCCAATCTGGGACAAGATATCATTAGAGTAGTCTCTCCTAGATCTACATCTTGTGATGGTTCCAATTCTTGATCTTCTTCCTCTTCACAATTTATGTAGAATAATTTCATATTTCCACATTTATGCCCCATAAGTAAATTATTGGATTTAAATCCCCCTAGAAAATTCTTATTATTGGAAATTTGTTCAACATAAATACTACCTTTATTTTCATGAGTCCCTTTAGACACCTTATCAATTTTAAGGAGCCTCCTATTTAAGGTTTCTATAATCTTTGATTGCATTTGTTCCAACTTTCTCTCCATCTTTTTTTCTATTTTTTCCATATTCTCATCGACATTTCTTCATATTTTTATCTAAGTATTCATCAGATCAACCTTTTTCATTGATCTATCATTCAATTTGTTGATTTGACTATTCAATTTCGATAGCTAGTTTTTTATCTCCTCATTTCTTCATGAATCATCGAGGATATTTCTGGACGTTTAATTGGTGAAATAATTATTTATCTTTATTCAGAGCCATGGGAATAAATCTAAAAAAATGATCTTTCTAACTACGAAAAAAAATCTTAAAATCACCAGAAAATAACTTGTGAAAAAACCCTAACTTCCACAAGAAATATATCATAAAATATAAGTACTAAAAATTTGAAAATTTCTCCACATGTGATTAACTATGTCAACTCAAGATTATGAAAATATTAGAATCGAAAACTTCACTAAAAGAAACTTCTAGAGAAAATTCCTAGATGTCATGTCTCCTCACTCTCCAAAAAATTTCACTATCTAAAACCTTTCATACAAAATGTTATAGTAAAAATCCCATGATGACTTTTTTAAAACTGAATTCAAGATGTGTAAAAATCCCTACCTTCCATAGTTTATATCTTTGAAAGTATAATGATCCAGAACCTTAATGTTTTACCGGAGATATGTGGATATGTCACACAAGTAACCACCAAATTTAAATATTTGAAGTGACCCATAAATAAAGAAATAGTGAAAAATCTAAGATGACTCACTTGAAGCAACAAAACCCTAGGATCAATTCTATGATACCAAATGTTATGAACAAATGTGTTAATAATGATAAAAATTCATTGAATAACAATCCACTTCAAGGCAACAACCTTGTTCACATCAAATAGGCTAAGAAAGAACTTCACGTAGGCTTCAAAATGTTATATTTGGGGAGACTTCATTATTATCTTGGGTTTGAAGTAATTCAACATACTAATCAATTATTCCTTAGTCAGAATAATTATACCACTAAATTATTAAAGAAAATTGGTATGGAAGATTGTAAACCTTCTCTTACCCCTATGGAGGAGAATTTGAAACTTTAAAAATTTGGAAGGGGGGTGTTGAATAGTACAATATATAGGAGTAAATAAATATTTGGGGCCTCATTTATTTCACAAATATTCAACCAAATTCATCATATTAAATCAACATAGTTTCAAGGTTTATGCAGGAATCAATGTAAAGTCATTGTTATTTAGCGAAAATTATACTAAGGTGTGTTTATGGTACAAAAGGTTTTGGTATTCTCTACAAGAAGAATTTTTTATTTACATTGTTTGTATATTTAGATGTTACTTTTGTAGGTGACATTCATGATAGAACATGAAGTTCAGGCTATATTATGACTATGGGTTTAAAAAAAACATGTTGGAGTTGTAAAAATTAGGCAATAGTTACCAACTCTTTAGAAAAATGAGAGTACATATTAGCCTGGGAAGCAACATTCAAAATTGTATGGCTATTGTAGGATCTATGTAATTCAAAAATCAACAACTACTTTATGGATAGGAATACATTTTTTCACTGAAACACTAAGCATGTCGACAAAAAGTACCACTTCATCAGACCACTCATCCACAATCGTCAAGGATATCATCAAGCTTGAGTTTTGTAAACCTAAAGATCAAACATCAGATATTTTTACATAACCTCTTGGTAGAATTAAGTTTCCTAAGTTCAAAACTACACTTGGTATTTTTAAAAAGAACTTTTGGATTAATGTGGGGGAATGTTAGCATCATAATAGTAAAGTTATATAAGCATAAGTATTTTTCTAAAATAAATGTTTTAGGAATTAGATTATTCTAGAAACATGTTTCAAGAGGACATTTAGCTTAATATGTAAATGACATCTATCATACTCATGTGATTATATTATTGATTCTTCACCTAGAATTTATCTTAGAGTTGGGATAGATGAAATAGATCTTTTTCATGTGGGTGTGGTAGTATTTTATCCTTGACATCTCTTTGTAACCATTTATTCTTATTAATAAAATTGTGTGTCGAATGACACTTTTTCAACAATGAAGATAATTCTAGAGAGATGTGTTGGCTCCACTCATTCGCAAAAATATGATTACAATAAGGCTCCAAAGGAATTTTTAACATAAATCGTAAATTAGAAAACCCTAAATGGGTCCCGATGGAGGTAGTTGATACATCAACCTCCAAATGACACAACTTTTGCATACGATCTCCATTTGGGGCACTTGGTATCCTATCAAAAAGGTATATCCAAAGAGTAAACATTATAAATAGCCAAATACATCCTAATACAGATATATAGGATGCCTCAAAGTAAAAAGAATGTTGTTTAGCGCCTCAAAACGACCTTGGAAGTTTGGTACCCAAAACATTGTAGAAAAGCTGCCAAGATGGAAACTATAATTTGAGCCATTGGAATAGGTGGGAAGACACGAATGTCCACCTGGATGAGTCCTCCCCCTTAGGAAGAAATTTTCTCCATTGTTTAAAGTTCCTCCATCATATGGGGAAACATTTTCTAAATCTGATTCCTGGTGAGCCACTTTCCCAGAAGAAGAAACTTCTTTGCTTTGATGACTCCATAGAGTTGGATGTTTTGTTGGTGGGTGCCCTTTGTCTTGGTGTCCATGATCCAATCAAATGTCACTTGTTCAATGCATTCATGATTGATTTATATAGGGGCCAAGGGATCGGTCCCATCTGAAGTTTCCAAGAGAGGTGGAAAATATGGCCAAAGGAGTTGCACAGTAAATATAGGGTGCAAGCCAAGGAAAGGAGGAATAATTAATTCAAAAGAATTCTCAACCAAAACTTTGGTGATAGTGTAAGGCTTGCATAGGAGTGGGCGTAGCTTCCGATGGGGTCATGTGAGTTTCTCTTTCTTCAAATGCAATGATACCTTATCTTCCACATGAAACACATCTGATACTTCATGTCGATCATGGAAGTGCTTGTACTTGACATTGGATTTCTGAAAACTATTCTGAACATGTCATTGTACGTGCTCGATTTGTTCAAAAAATGCGGTTTCTTGATCAGTATTGGTCTAAGCATGGGAGGAATCTTATTGTGCAATTGTAATGGGTAGATCTATGTCAATGGGGGTGACTGGTGGGGACCCCAAGGACACCTGAAAAGGGTTCTGGCCAATAAAACCCTGGAAGGCTCTAT
Source organism: Picea sitchensis (assembly GCA_010110895.2). Taxonomy (NCBI): domain Eukaryota; kingdom Viridiplantae; phylum Streptophyta; class Pinopsida; order Pinales; family Pinaceae; genus Picea; species Picea sitchensis. The sequence continues at coordinate 28,827 of SNQJ01S0141881.1, read as the reverse complement.
TGTAGCTATGTTGAACATAAGTAAGGATTTTATTCCATGTCCATGGATGTTTGGAATTTTACATCCTTAGGATATGGAAAATCATCATGTTCACTACCTCTGCTTATCAATTAATTTTTGGGTGGAAGGTAGTCAATTTGGTCAGCTTGTTGTCCATCATTCACCACAGGCTAGAATAAAATGTTCTCAGGATCCTACTATCTCGATCTGAGATAATGTTTCATGGGAGCCCAAACTGAACCCAAACATGTTCAAAGAATAACTTAGTGGTGGCCTCAACTATGATGTTCTTCTTGTAGGGTGCCAAAATTTCTATCTTAGAGAATCAATCAATGACCATTAAGATAAAGTCATTTCCATGCTTGGTTGAAGGGAGAACATACATGTAATCCATGGAAATGGACTCCCAAGGCCTATCTAGAGTAGGTAGAGGAGTGTATAGCCCTTATTTCTTCATGGTGGGATTGGCACTGGTGTAGGAATTATAGGATCTGATGTACTTACAGATATCCTATCGAAGTTTTGGACAATAAAAATGATTTTCCACTACTTCCATTGTTTTGTATACACCAAAATGTCATTTGTCCTGACTGTAATGATATTCCTAGATCAAATTTGCACGATCGCTTGAAGGAACATAGAGATGGATCAGATGGCATATCAATCAATCCCAGAGATAAAATTCTGGAATAGTTTTACCTACATTGAATGTCTGATAGGAAACAACAAAGTTAGATTCATTATTTTATAATTGTGTCAGCTCAGACATCTCATTCCCACATGAGTTAAGAACTATGGTTAGCACCATAACCTAGGGTCGACTAAAGAAATATGTGACATGGTTGGTGCGACCCTTCTTGTACTGGATTTTCAAGAGGAATTTTTTATTGTACATGGACCACTTCTAATGGTTGTCATTGTATAAATTTTATTGTGTTTGCATGAATTATAAAGGTCTATGATCAATGTTGATGATCCTATTTCCTTCCCTAGAATGTAATACTTCCACTATCAACATGCTTGCATAATGGATTACATATCTTTGTCGTAGGTGGGGTATCTGTGAATAACATTAGATAGATTTTCATTGTGATAGGATATTAGATGTCGATGTTGAGTAAGAATTTCATCAATAGAATAATCTAAATCATTTGCCTCAATCTCAAATGGTTGTTGTAGGTCTGAAAGAATAATCATTGGTGTTGAGCAAAGGTGTATTTTCAAATCCTAGAATGTTTTTGATTGGGACCCATCCCACACAAAATTGGCCTTCGCTCCACCCTTGGTTACCTAGCTTCAGGTCTAGTCGATATGAGAGAACCCAAACAAAAACTGGTGGTAGAAATTGGTGAGGCCCAAGAATTTGTGGAGCTCATTCATTGTCTTTAGAAATGGCCAATCGTGCATGACTTTGATCTTGGTTCGATGCACATTCACACCCTACTCATCCATGATGTATCCCAAATAATGGATTCTTTGCATGCCGAAGGAACACTCCTTGAAATTGGAATATAACTTGTGTTGTCGTAGGGTACCCATGACCTGTTGAATATGCTTCAAATGTTCCTCCCAATTTTTGTTGAATATGAGGATGTCATTCGGATATATGACCACAAAGGATTTTTTGAATGGTTGTAATATGTTATCCATTATCCACATGTATGTGGTCAGAGCATTGGTCAATTTTAAAGGCATGGACACCAAATTAAAGAGACCTTATTTAGACTTGAAGGTTGTATTCCATACATCATTTTGATTAATAGGCACCGGGTGGTAGCCTTACTTTAGATCAATCTTACTAAAAAAATTGGCTTCCTTGAGATGATTGATAAGATCATCAATTTGAGGGATGTGTTACTGGTTCTTGATTGTGATATTGTTCAAAGATATGTAATCAAGACAAAATCACCATGTATTGTACTTCTTTTGTATCGGATTAATTCGGCTCCTACAAGGTGAGGATATTGGTCTAATGCTACCCTTCAGAATTAGCTCTTCGATCGAGCATTTGATTTCTTCATTCTCCGTAATAGAATGCTCATACACAAGGTTGTTAGGAATAGGATCACCAAGTGTCAAATAAATTGATTTCTTTTCTTGACAGTGTAAAAGAACCCCAATAGGTGAGGAAAATAAGTCTTTGTTCTCTTCTACTATCTTGTTCACCTATTTTGGTTGTGTACATAGACCTTATGCATAGGTTTTGGCAGTTGTAGTGACCTTCCATTCACCTTTCGACTACACCATCAAGAGGGAAAATCTCTCTATATGAGATACCAACCTTTTACACTGCTTCACATAGATCAAAGATACCATAATATTTAGGACTACCTTCGATACCCTATAGATTGTATCTCCCAAAGTAATAATGACACTATGGGGCCTAGATTCATAAACAACATGATGCTTCCAAATATATAGTTGGCTGAACAAAAAATCACAAACTTCAAGGGGGAAAACATCACACAATAACTTATGTTTGAAGGGTTTGATGTCGTAATGCAGGAGACATTGTTGGATGGCGCAGATGCCTCATCCTTGGATGAGCCAACTAATGGTTTATGGTTGAGGAGGCAGTGTCATTTTCAGGTTCAATCTCTTGAAGAACTTTGTTGATATTAGGTTCTTATGGATTCTCTTGTCAACAATGAAATATATTGGGGTCCCCTTAACCCACATATGTGAGTGGAAGATGCACTCCATTTCATCAGGCTCCCCCAGTTCCTCTAGGTGGACTTTTGTGGTAGCGATGGTGACACTAGGTTCTGCGTTAATGATCTGTTTTCCCTTTTTCAGTTCTAAACTAGAGTTGAGTCATCATCCAACCGTGAGGATTGTATCTCATCCAACAATGACTTTTTGGAGGGACATTCATCATTATTGTGCCAAGGAATTTTGTGGAACTCACACCACTTTTTAGTGTTTGTATTTGAATTATCATTACCCTTCTTTGTTGGTGTCTTGGACTAGTTGTCCTGGGATTGGCCATCCTTTCTTTGTATTTTTCCATGGGAGTTAGGGCCATCCTTATCATACTTCATTTGTTACATATTTGTAGACCCTAACTCCCTCTTGTTGTGTTTCTTAAATTTTTACTTGATTTTGATAGCATATGAATAGGTAGGTCCCAATGGTGATATGTCCAAAAACTTTATTTCGGTTTGGATGTACCTGTGTAGAGCCCCAAAGTGTTTTAGAACCAGATAACACTCAGAATCTTTGATACCCGGCTTGGTGCACAAGGTATGGAAGGTATTATTTAACTCTGACATTGTTTGGCCCCTCTCTTGATGCAATGTGATCCATCTCGTGTACTGGTCATCATATTTTCCAATAGAGTAATATTGTTCTTTGATGACATCAACAAAACCCTCCCAAGTGGGTCTTGGCCCAAAAATTGCAATTCATCCTTGGCATGTTTCTCACAGTAAGTCTCCCACCAATCTCTCACATCGGGAAGGGCCTTAAGGATCGCGAAGGTAATTTTTTCACTCTTGGAAAAGTTTTGGACAAAGAAATAAACCTCTAACAAACTCAACAATTTTTAAAAGGATTTGAAGTCTTTCTGGCCTTCAAATAAAGGAATATAAAATTTAACTTGTACCTTGAAGGGAATCACACCTCCGAAGGGCCTACTAGTTGAAGGTTCCTCCATTTTTTTTTACAGTTGTCGAAGAATCTAGGAGAAATTATCCATCATCTCCTTCCTTTGTCATGCGACAACTTCCTCAAGAAATAGTTTGATTGGATCTCTTAATTCATTGTCCCTATTTTCTTCCACAATGGGAGGTTGGTTGGGTGCACAAGAGTGATTATTCTCAAGAGAAACAAGCTCAAGACCCAAATCTCTATTCCCCGACCTCGTCCAGTGTAAGGTAGCTAGAGAGGTAGTGGGGGGGCCCAGAGGGCCCATAGTGATAATAGTGGAGGTCATTCAATGTAAGGTGGAATAGATCCACTATATTATTAAATAAGACCCACTATGGTAGTTAGATATAATAAATGTAAGAGGACTTCTTAGAAGGTTCTACTTCTAGAAGATTCCTCCTC
>SNQJ01S0141881.1:1174-15119 GCA_010110895.2 Picea sitchensis | reverse complement strand
ATTATGCCAGTGCTGTCTCTGAAAATCAAAAACAGATTTTCCCATTGGCTTTGTGAAGATATCTGCGAGATGATCTCGAGAACCACAGAATTGGAGTGCAATGTCACCATTATTGACGAGCTCGCGGATGAAGTGAAAGCGATTGTCAATGTGTTTGTTTTTCTTGTGAAACACGTAATTTTTGGATAGAGCAATTGCTGAGGTATTGTCAGAGAAGATAGGAGTTGGATCATTTTCTGTATGTGACATATATTTCAATATTCTTCTCAGCCACACAGCTTGACAAGAAGCTGAGGTAGCAACGACATACTCTGCCTCTGCAGAAGATATTGAGACAATTGGTTGCTTCTTTGATGCCCATGAAATCAGGTTCGAGCCTAGGTGAAAAACATGTCCTGAGGTTCTTTTCTTGTCATCTAGGTTGCCTGCAAAATCACTGTCTATTTAACCAGATAGTTGATTATTATCAGATTTAGTGTACCATAAGCCAAAATTGAGAGTTCCTGCAACATATATCAGAATCCGTTTCGCCATTTTCCAGTGAGAATCTTTGGGAGATTCCATGAATCTGAAAACATGGCTAGTTGCATACATAATATCAGGCCTAGTTGCTATAAGATACAACAAACTGCCTACTAAACTTTTGTACAGGGCAGGGTCTACTGTAGGGCCTTCATCTTTCTTGCTCAATTTTGTGCCTACATGTATAGGGGTTTCTGCTGGATTGCATTCTTCCATGCGAAATCTTTTGATGATGTTTGCTGCATACTTTTTCTGACAGACAAAAATTCCTTTGGCTGATTGATCAACCTCAATCCCCAAAAAATATTTCATTATGCCAAGATCTGTCATCTCAAACTCAGATTGCATGGCATGTTTAAAACTTGTTAGCTCAAGATTTCTAGTATATATTATGTCATCAACATATAAACATACAATCAAAATTTTACCGTGCTGATCAGTTTTGGTGTAGAGAGTTGGCTCATTTTGACTTCTGCTGAAACAACTTTTGATCAGATAAGTGTCAATTTTGTTGTACCAAGCTCTTGGAGCTTGCCTTAAGCCAGACAAGGCTTTCTTCAGCCGATATACTTTGGCTGGCTGCTCTTGGACTTCAAATCCAGGTGGCTAATCGACATAAACTTCTTCTTCTAAGAAACCATTTAGGAAGGCTGGCTTGACATCCATCTGATATACTTGTCATTTATGTTGGGCTGTTATGGCCAATAGAGTTCTGACAGTGTCTAACCTTGCTACTGGAGAAAAAGTTTCACCATAGTCAGTACTAGGTTGTTGTGAGAATCCTTTGGCAACAAGTCTTGCCTTGTGTTTTTCGATCTGCCCTTTTTCATTGAGTTTAGTTTTGTAAACCCACTTGACATCAATACTTTTCTTATGACTTGGCAAATCAACAAGATCCCATGTCTTGTTCTTCTCAATGAAGTCAATTTCTTGGTTTATGGCTTGAACCCAATGTGGCTCCTTAGCGGCTTCCTTAAAAGATATAGGTTGACATGACATTAAAGAAAAAAGGTTGTGCTATTCAAAGNATTGTCCTTGTCCCTGCAATCTTGGAAGAACAGGTAGAGGTATTTTCTATCCTGAATTTTTTGTGTTTTCAGAACTTGGTAGCAATGGATTTTGACTGTCTAGTTGTTGATTTTCTGATTCATTCCAGAATTGATTTTCCAGAAATTTTACATCTCTGCTGAGAATTAGTTTCTTGGAGATTGGGTTGTAAAGTCTGTAGGCTTTAGATGTTTCACTATATCCAGTAAAGATACATTTCTCACTTCTATCAACCAGTTTTTTCCTTAATTTGGAAGGTATGTGAGCGTATGCTATGCATCTGAATGTCCTTAGATGTGCAACATTTAGCTTTGTTCCACTCCATGCTTCTTGAGGGACTTTCATCTTTAGACTTGTGGTTGGAGATCTATTCAAGAGATAAACTGAGCATGCTACTGCTTTAGCCCAAAAAATATTTGACAAACTTTTCTCTTTGAGAAGTGTTCTTGCCATATTCATTATTGTCTAATTTTTTCTTTCAACCACTCCATTCTATTGTGGAGTATACCTAGCTATTGTTTGCATGATAATGTCTTGTGATTTGTAGAAATTTGCAAATTCATTGGAGTTGTATTCCCCTCCTCCATCGGACTTCAGTGCTTTTATATATTTGTCACTCTGTTTTTTAGCTTCTGCTTTGAATTCCTTGAATTTTGCAAAAGTTTCAGACTTGTGTATGAGAAAATAGATCCAGATTTTTCAGCTAAAATCATCAATAAATGTTAGAAAGTAAAAGCTACCACCTATTGACTCTGTTTGCATTGGTCCACATAGGTCAGTGTGAACTAGTTCGAGATGTTTTTTGGCTTGATTGGATGACTATGGAAAACTAATTCTCTTATGTTTTCCAAGTATGCAAGACTCACATGGGGAATTTTGTTCTTTGAAGATGGGAAGACCTTTGACCATGGAGTGCTTCTGAAGAAGAATTAGACTCTTAAAGGGTAGATGTCCAAATCTTGTATGCTAAACCATTGTTTCATTTAGGGTGGATGCACTTTGTGCATATGGTTGAATCAGATTTGCAGTTCTAAGTGTAAGGGGAAACATCCTATTCTAAGTCATGTGGATTTTAGAAATCAATTTTCTGCTTGAGACTTTGTCATATATCTTGCAAGATGCTCCCTCAAAGAGTACCTTATAGCCATGTTCAATGAGTTTTCCTACACTTAGCAGATTATGTTTCAGATTTGGAACATGATAGACATTGTTTATGTCTTTCTTTTCATTTTGTTTATTAAGAATAGGTACAGTTCCTTTGCCTTGAACTTTGACTAAGGAATCATTTCCAAGTGTAATATCAGATGAGATTGAAGAATCGATGCATGAAAGTAAATCTTTGTTACCTATCATGTGATTGTTGCATCCATTGTCCAACAACTAGAGATCTTTAGGTTGTTCTTCAGTCTTTTGGCATGAGAGAAACATACCTTTTGAGGTTTCTCCCGTATGATTTAACACATGTGCTCTGCCTGAGAGATGATTTGCTTGCTTCTTCCGACATTCAGATTCATAGTGCCCATATTTTTTCCAGTAATAGCATTGTATGCTTGACTTGTCATTTGATCTTCCCTCTACCTCTTTGAGGCTGAAAATTCTGATTCTGGTGTTGTTGTCTGTGACCTTGAAAATTTTGATACTGTCTCTGTTGTCTGTGACCTCCATTCGAGTGTTGGTCACTTGTAGTATTCCCTTGTCCTTGGTGACCTATGCCTCTTCCTCTGCCTCTCCCTCTACTGAAGGAGAATTTAGTTTTGAAGGAATTAGCGATTGACTCATCTGTGAGATGCAGTCTCGTACCATGTGTCACCAAGGAACCAGTCAGTTCATCTGTTGAAAAACGTGACAGATCCTTGGATTCAAGGATTGTTGTAATAACCATTTCGAATTTCTTTGGTAAACTTCTAAAGACTTTCTCAACTATGCATTGATCAGTGATGGCTTCACCAGTCAATCTGATCTGATTCACGATTCCCATGACTTTGGTCATAAACTGGTCAACATTTTCAGATTATGTCATTCTTAAAGTCTCGAATTGTGTCCTCAAGGTCTGCAGTTTGACTATTTTGACCCTGTCATTTCCTTCGTAGGATGATTTAAGGATCTCCCAAGCCTATTTTGAAGTACCAGTGCCTGTGATTTTTGAGAAAATCGAATTATCCACAGAATTTTGAATTCAGAATTTAGCTTTATTTTCTCTATTCCCCTGAGTTGCCTGAGCAATTCTCTGTTGGTTTGTCATGGCGGCAAGGTCTGCTGGATCTGGTTTCACATATCCAAGATCCACTAGATCCCAACACTCTTGTGCTTGCAAGAAGGAATTCATTCAAAAAGACCAAAACTCATAGTTCTTTCCAAGAAGAATCGGACCTTGAGTTGGTCCTAAATTGCTAAACGTCGCCATATTTAAAGAATTTGAACAAAACAGAAAAAAAAAAAATTGGAATTTTTTTTGTTTACCTATTTCTTGTGCCTAAACTAGGTCTACTAATTTATCTGTCCCTCAATTTGCCAAAATCTAAAATATCCCGATGCTTATTCAAATGCTTTTTCAATATTTCATGTTTCGAGATTTCTTGTTTCCTAATGTCAAGAGTCCTTGACCCTTCGTCCTTCCGATCTCCGAAATGTCGATTTGCCGAAATAGCTTTAACAACAATTAGCCCCAAGGCTATACCTCTGTTCCATGTGACCACTTCTCATATGACCGCAGTCCTATTTCAGGGTTTTATGACGCAAAGTGCCCGACCTCTTGTCTCTTGGATGGCCGAAATGCTAAAATGACCTTTATCGCATTAGCCTCTTAAGCTATGCCTTGGTCCATGTGACCATTACTCATAAGACCACAGTCTTGTTTCGGGGTTGCGTCACTCAAGAACCCGATATCCTATCCTCTTGACTCTCGAAATGTCGATACGCGGAATGCCAAAATGGCAAAGTGTCCTTCTCCTTTCGGAAAATCTCTCGAAATCCTGTATTTCTGCCACGCATCTCCTCAAGATGGACGGTCCTCCTACGTTTCACGATTTCACGACTTGCGACCCCCAGTGACACAAATCCTCTGTCAACTTGAAACCCTGGTAGCCAAAATACCGACGGTTTCCTCGATCTCCACCATGTGTCCCAACGAATGGACGGCTGTGATCTTTTCAGGATTTCAGGACTTTCATCGTGGAGTGTCCTGACCTTCATCAACAAGACCTCCAATATCTTGAACTCCGAAATGCCTAAATTTTGATGGCGCATGGATGTGCCACGTGTCCTAACGAGTGGACGGCTGTGATCTTTTCAGGATTTCGGGACTTTCATTGTGGAGTGTCCCGACCTTCGTCAACAAGACCTCTGATATCCCGAACTCTAAAATGCTGAAATTTTGATGGTGCTTGGATGTGCTGCCATGTGTCCTAATGAATGGATGGTTGTGATCTTTTCGGGATTTCGGGACTTTCGTCGTGGAGTGTCCCGACCTTCTTCAACAAGACCTCTGATATCCCAAACTCTGAAATGCCAAAATTTTGATGGCACTTGGATCTGCTGCCACGTGTCCTAATTGATGGACGGTCGAGATGATTTTGGGATTTCACATATCTGGGTTTGGAGTTCAGTCTCCTTTTCTCATCCAACTCCCGATTCTCGATTTTGCGATAGAGTCAGATTGACGACTCATGATCTTTCTCGATCCAACGGTCTAGAATGAATTGAGATTTCACGATTCACGAATTCTCACAGCAATCTTCTGACCTTTACACCCTGCGAGTCAGTGAAATGCCAAGATCTCACCATGTGTCCTCCTTGATGGACAGTCTATATGATTTTGGGATTTCGTGACTTCGTAAGTCAAAATTTCTCCTGTGCACTCTAGAGGACTAAGCCTCGTGCACGTTCTCACGGATCTGATGGCTGTCAGTCCTCTGCGCCAAATTTGATGGTTCAAAATCTTTCATCGTTTCTGCACTCTCCTCGTCCTTGCTACAGTCAATTTGTGCCTCGGGTATGTTCGCAGGTCTAATATTATGGCTGCAACTGCTTGTTCTTGGCTGCTTTCACAAGTTCTTTGTTGTTCTTGCAAAGAGTTTCTCCTGAGGAAGGAAATTTGTGAATCTTTCAAAGATTTGAAAGAATTTCATGAGTTCTTTGAAGCCTACTGTTCTTTACTACAATCTTTGACAGATTTGAGATATTTCCTGAAATTCTTTAAATGTTCTTGCCTTTTGCAGCTCTTCTTCAAGAATCTTTGACATATCTGAAATTATTCAGGATTCTTTAAACTTTCTTCTTTTGCAGTCTCTGCTTCCTTGATCTTTCGAGTGTATAGTGCTTTGCTTCCACGTGGGAGTTTCCTGCGACGATATTTTGAGAGAAATGCGAACACCGACTTTCTCTCTAGTCTTTGTGAAGTGGCTCATGTCCTGTGCTCTCGTTCACAGTGTAAGCTCTGCACTGTTTGAGGATCGGGTTTCTCTCCAGTCTGTGTGAAGCGGATTACTACTGAAGCTCTGATACCATGATAAATTGTGAAGCAAGAAATGCAGAGAGAAAGAATAGAGAAGAAATAATATTCGGTACATTGAGAATGTAAGGAGAAAGTACAGTGACAAGAGTTAACGAAGAAGTGAAGTGCAAAAGGAAAATAGCTGAGCTAAATAGGCTCAAGCAAATCAAGAAAAGAAAGTACATCTGACTAGGACATCTGGCAGTGTACAGTCAGCCTACTGAGGTTACATTATATTTAACAGAGTCGACACACACTCACACCATCTGACAGCTCCACGCTCATTGCATCAGTCGACGACCCTCTATGGGAGAAAATAGTAAGGGTGTTTACCACAGATATTTGAAGGTATATCATTGAATCTTGGACCACAGAGAATGCAAAAGCAAAAGCAGCCAAAAATGGAGAAGGTAGAGGCTTCAAAATTTCATACTGAAAGATAGAGCTCATGATTTTATTCGCCTCATTCCGTGCGAGTGAGGGGCTTACTCTCAGTTGAGTGCATGTTCTTCTCGCTCGTTACTCTCCTCATCTTCTCATCTTCTCCAACAACAAAAGACTATGAATTTGCAAATAAGAGGTGGATATTGTATTATGTTACATCCTGTACACTTACTTACTTTGTAGTTTTTCAGGAATAGATGCAACAACAACATTATAAATATTAGAAAAATAGAAAATTGAATTCTTTCCACTCTATTAATGAAAAACATAAAATTTACCATATCACTCATATGACAATTTGAAAATGAATGCTTTCAAAGTTGTTGTTAGTGACAGAAAAATTGAGCAACATGATCAGTCTTTCTCTTTTCAATCTTACATGAAAACTGAGGCAAAACGAGTTTGAGAAGATAGGTTTTATGATAACTCTTTTGTTTTAAATATTGCAAGGAGAAGAGGACCTGTTTGAGATGAGAAGATAGGTTCCAGAATCACTCAACTCTTTTCAATCTTGCAGGTAGAAGATAAAATCTATTGTTTCATCTCCAAGACTGTTTTTAAAGGACAAAGAACGAACGCATGAGCACGGTAGCATAGGTTGAGCATGGTGGCGTGGGTTTGCATGGTGTGTAGGTGGAAAGGTGGTGTAGGTTTGCATGGTGTGTAGGTGGCAGCTCAATAGCATATGCGGTATGGGCTATGGGATGAATAAAACTTTTATACAAACATTTCATGTTTGTGAAGTAATGGTAGAGTCATTTCTAGCATTACTTCATTCGAAAAAAATTAGTACTCAAATGTAAGCTTTAAAGTAAGATTTTGGTGAGCAATGTAGGGGCTCTGCCTCTAGAAGAGGCCAAATAAGGCCTGAACTTAAAAGTTACCGTAAAAACATGAAATGGGATGAGAAAAAATGTATAATTTATCCAAACTTAAGAATTAAAACAATTAAAATATGATGATTTCGATGCCACACTAATAACAAAATGAAGAATCGATTACAATAGTCCCTACCTGCCCACTAATAAATCTATGGTCCTCTTCTATTTCGATACAAACTCTTAATTTGTTCTATGGTGGATGTACATAGTATAACTTTATAGAAAAACTGATAAATTTATTGAGTTGGTCAATGAAAGGACGGAAGGATCATTTAGTCTCATTTGTCGAGAGCAAGAACGGACTTGATCAAGATTCCAGGTTTATGTTTATTAGATTTTCCTTGAATTTTTAAAAATATTTATTTATTTATTTATTAAAGTTAAAAAAAAATTACATTCAAAACCAAAATTATATATATATATATATATATAATAGCTATAAAAGAAGCTCTCAAGATTTAATTGAGAATTTGTTTGGTACTCAGTTTGTTATGGGCTAGGCAATATGGTTTTTTCCTTAGATGACATAGAGTTTGGGGTTAAGCGGCTTGCAAATGGGAAAGCTAAGGACATTGACGGCTACCAAGCTAAAAAAATTAAAATCGAAGGGCCAATCCTTATCGCTCACATACACAAGATCTTCAATTTAGGAGTCAAGAAGGGATTCCCTAAACCCACGAGGCAAAGCCTCATTGTTCCTATATTTAAAAATGGGGATAGAAACATTCCCTCTAATTATAGGACCATTATGATTAGCCCGAATTTAGATAAGATTTATGAAATTATTTTGGAAAAGAAGAATAGCATTTGGTTAGAAAGTCACAGTAAAAGAGCTAAAGTTCGAGTTGGGTTTAGGAGATATCATTCAACTGTGGACCATCTTGTTACCTTTAGGATCATTGCAGAGGAATTCTGCAATACTAAAACCAATCTTTTTTGTTGTTTTGTTGACTTTAGAAAAGATTTTGACATGGTTCCTAGGAAAAACCTTTGGAATAGGTTGGAAGAGATAAAAATGACTCTTGAGTTGAGGGTTGTTGCAATAAAAATGTATGAGAATGTTATTACTAAGTTTAAAAACACTGAGGGATAGTCAAAAGAGATTAACTGCAATACCAGAGTCAAACAAGGTTGTCCCTTGTCTCCTACACTTTTTGGCATATACATTGAAAACTTAGAGGATTGCTTGGAACAAGCAAGTTGTGTCGACCCTACTCTCACTAGTATAGTCATCAATCTTCTTCTTTATGCCGATGATATCATTCTTATGGCAAGGAGTCCCCATGATATTGAAAACCAACTAAGAATCGTCAAGGATTTTTTCTACAATATGGGTATGAATGTTAATATTGATAAGACTAAGGTCATGATTATTAAATCCAATAAGATCTCTTATGATACCTTTGTATATGACAACAAAAACTTGGAGGAAGTGACTTCATAAAAATATATTGGAATTGATATTCACCACAATCTCAATTGGAATTGTAGCATTGAGAAAATGATTATTGGGGGATCAAAAGCTTATTATGGGCTTGAAAACAATTGTAAATAAGTTGATATTTGGAGTTGGGATAAGAAGAAACTCCTCTTTGAGACTCTTGTTACACATGTTATTCTTTATGGATGTGAAGTCTAGGGCTATAGTATCTCTCCTGAATCCTAGATAAAGATAGAGCAAACACAAAACAATTTTATAACCTATAATCTCAAAATTAAAGGAAATATGCCCTATTCCATCCTCCTCTTAGAAACAAGCCTCTCCCCCATTGAGAGCATGGCTATGACTAGATACCTAATGTATACGAACAAGTTAAACAACATGGAAGTCAAGAGGCTTCCTAAAATTGCTTCAAAATCGAGTCATAACCACCATCGACTCAAGTGAGGATGGCATAAAGATGTTATTGGGGAATCATGGAAGACACCATTTTGCAGAGTAAAGATACTATTAAAAAAAACATCAAATCTAAATTTAAGGAGAAAATGTGGTGTGATAAAGAGTTAGAGGAAAAAATAAAACTAAGGTATTATAAAGATGTAATCAACCCTAATCTAGAATATCAAAATTATCTATTTGATTTTCCAAGTTTAAAGAAAAAAATAAGCATTGCTAAAATAAGAGCAAATTCGCACGAGCTCCATACTGAAACTAGACGTTGGTCGATTCCTAAAACACCATGGGATGAAAGAGGGTGTCACCTTTTTGACACTAAGAAGGTTGAAGATGAAAATCACTTTCTCTTAGATTGTCCATCCTATACCCATATTAGATCTCATTTTCAAAATATTTGTCACACTACGAACCTTCCTAACCTCTTAACTCAATAAAAGTATGGTGATCATTGAAAGGTTCTCTTAATGATTTTCAAGCACATAGAAAAAGTTCTAAAAGAATCACAAGTAATCACTTACCCTCTTAAGGTCCGATAGACCAATCAGTCTTAGTGGACACTAATCATCATCATCATCATACTAAAATTATAAATAAAAAGATGGAAAACTAAAATATTTAATATAAATAAATAAATATTAGAAAAATACTTTTAATTAAGTAATGTAAGGTTGGGGTGTCATGGTAGATTACCTTTAGAAGAAAGTTAGATTGACCTAGAAGCTTCTTCAAGAAGATATATAGAATCTTAAACACACAAGAAGTAATGAGAATGAAAGGGGAACAATTGGAGATAAGTAAATATAATGAAAAAATAGAAAGCCAAGTTTGAAAATTGCAACAAGACAATGATTCCTAGAGAATACTGTAGAGGAAAGAAAAAAGGGGACTATTGTCCTAGAGATAATAAAAAAAGAATCCACCAGAATAAATAAAAAACTAATGAATATACAAAAAAAAAAATTATGCATTAAACGAAGTCTAGAAGAGAAAATATAATCAACTTAAGCTATGCTCGCACATGAAAAGCATGAAATAAAAATACAAGAAATCTCTAAGTTCATATGATAAGATGATGCATCCCCCCTAGTCTCCCTTGGGCTACGCGACCTCCCGGTGAAGGATCTTTGATTCCACGAGCCAAATCGCCTCTAAAATCTTGATGGTCTTGTTTTGTAATTAAACACAGGTCCTTTCAGCCTTTTGGTGTAGATTTTGTGACACCTGAAACCTATCCCTTCGCGCTATTGAACTGTCAAGTTTCAGGCGCTAGCTCCTTTTCCATTAGCCCCTTCCTAGATGTGACCTCGGGATATGACCTCACGTAAGAACGTGATTGCGGGGTGGCCAAAAGTGGTTTGAGACCACACCATTTTTCTCCCTACAATTCACTACCAATTGTCACGTATCCCTTTGGAAATATCGTGGTTACGATTGCGACCTGCTCTCATATTTTTAAAGTCCGAGTACTTTCTTTCCCCGCAATTAAGCATGATTGTTGATCTTTTGATCTTCGACGATGCCTCTTGACGGACAACTGAGATCCAAGGCCTTTCCTTCCTTCTCTCTGGAGCACACTCTCCCAAATCTTCATGATCTATCGACGCGTGTCCCTTTCAATCAATGGTTGTGATTTGCTTCGACAATTTGGGCTTTGGGAGTTTCCAACTATCTTCCCTCACTTTCTCTCGGAATACTTTCACCCAGAGTTCATGATCGATCGACGCATGTCTCTCGCATATCAATGACTATGATTAGCTTTGACTCTTAGGGCTTCGGGGTTCTTGACTCCTGCAAACTTGTTTTCTCCCGTAATGAATTCTTCCAAAATGGAATATCTTCTGCCATGTGTCCTCCCCAGATCAATGACTCTGGTTCACTTTGGCTATTTGGGCTTCGAGAGTTTAAATTCTCCACCTTCGCTTTCTTCTGGAACACTTCCACCCAAAATACATGATCTGTGGATGCATGTCCTTCTGGATCTCAGGACCACTATCCACTTTGGCTCTTCAAGCTTCGGGAGTTTCAACCTCCTGCGTCGATGGATGTTCTATATGCACTAAATCCCTCAATTAAATTGTCAACCTGGGGTAAGTAAACTTAGAGTTGTAGAACTATATGTGCCAAGGAAGAAAATCTAGAGGAATGTAGTCTAACTAAGGAGATGTTCTATCTAAGGGCTAATCTACTTAAGAAAAGAATATCAATGAGAAAATCCTATCAAGGAACTTGAACTATTTACCCTAAGAAATTTTTAAACAATGGATCGATGGATTGTTCCTAAAGAAGAAAATGAAAACCCTACCTTGAACAAGCTCACCTATTTAATCTAATGAGAAAAATCAAGTCATTTATTTAATCTATTCAACTTAATGGGAAAAAGAAGCAACAAATTAATATAATCAATATATTCAAATTAATGAGCAACAACAAGTAAGCAAGTAGACAAGCAAACAACTAACCTATTAAAACTTATTCAGCAAGTAAACTAATCAAAAATACTCAACAGGTAACTAATCAAAACTATTAAGCAAGTGAACTCTATTCTTAAGATAAAACTCATAATTACTTCTAATCTGCAAAGGGAAATATTAACCTATTTAATGAAAAGCATCATGACAGTATTCAAAGATTAATCAACAACTATTCTTAATCTACAATAACAAGAAACTTCAAATATGATGATTATGTCTTCGATGTCTTATGACATAACGATGGCATCTAACGATTAGTAATAGCTCAAGAGGAATAAATTCAATATTAACTTCTATGGAGAAATGAAAAGTATGAATGAAGCAATCTAATGAGAGCTTAGCCATTATAGAACATGTTGGATTACTAAAAGGAGGGGTGAATCAGTAATAGAGAAATTTAATCCTTTTTAACCATATAATCCAAGTGGTATATCAATGAAGCATTATCATCCAATAACTGCAGAGTAAATAAGAAATGAACAAATGAACAAACATACACATACACAGTACACTAGTGTTTTACGTGGAAACCCAAATCGGGATAAAACCAAGGAATGTTTTTTCTTATATGTCTTGAAGAATTACATTCATTCGAAGCACCAACTTTCTTTGTTTTCTAGCTGCAACTGGAAGGAGGCTTCAACCCCCTAGTTTCTCAGGCTACAACCTAAGGGAATATCCAACTCCCCAATACTTTAGCTACAACCAGAAGGAGGCTACAACCACCTATGTTCTCTGGCTACAACTGGAAGGTGACTACAACCACCTGTCCTTGCCCCGTCTTGCCACCCTGAAGTAGAAGTAGAATGATGGAACCACTGTCACACTATCACTATGAGATATACCGCTGTAAATATGTACCAATAAATATGAACCATGCATCAACCATGCATCAACCTGTACCTCAACCTGTAATCAACCTATACCATAAACAAGTGCATCAACCATGCACCAACCTGTACCTCAACTTGTAATCAATCTATACCATAAACAAGTGCATCAACCATGCACCAAACTATACCAAATAACTTGTAATCAAACTGTACCATAAACAAGTGCATCCAACCATGTACCAAGTATGTACCAATCATGTGTCAACTACTCATCAACTATGACTCATCAATATGTACCAAAATCATCAACTATACACCTCATGTATGTCCAAACTCATCAACTACTTGTCTCAACCATGTACTCAACATGTACCCCAACCAAAATCCCTCATCAATTTCATCATCCAAATCTGATTTGTAGCTCTATAATAGACCTGGTTTATATGATCACATTCTTGTATACCTTTCTTAACTTTAACTACAAGATACTAGCATTTTCATCAAACGTTTCTTTAGTCTCACATGCCTAGTTTTGGATTTGTCAACAACCCTAACTTAAAGTAATCATAACTTTGTACCTATAATGTATAAAGATCTAAAAATGATATACAATGTTCTTCAGTGTTTTTTATGCAATTCCTCCAAGTTATAGAAAAAAGGAGTTATAGCAAAAATGGCATACCTTGCTGAATTCTGGCTTATTTTATAGAATGACCTTGTAGAGCGTGCCCCAGACAGAATATTTATTTAAATGGTATGAAACTATTAAAAAACATACTATATACTATAACCTAACTAAAACATTTGGTGCCACATAATTTGGATCTGTTATGAAGAAGTTATGATGATTTTACCCGAAACACTTGTTTTTGACTAGTTTCAGGACTAGCCACAAACCCTATTTTCCACGAAGTGTAACTCAAAAAATACAAAGAAACACAGGCTGAATTTTTTACCACATATACTTGGATATGTTTTATCAATGGCATAGTAATTTCATAGTCTGAATCATTATAGAAAAACAATTATAGCGAAAATGGTGAGATGACCTATAAATAACATACCTTACAAAACACCATCAAAAGAATTTATCCTTCCTTGCATTTTAGCCTTCTTTTCTTTACCTTTCCTCATAATTTCATCTTATATGTCCTCACTTACCTCATAAACATATAGATATTCAATATGTTCAAATGTGATTAAAATGAGAGAGTCGTGCCTCTTATTTATACTCTCCAAGTAGCTTCCTTAAAAACATCTTCTACGTCACTTGGCCCCACTTTCCTTATTTTAGGGTTAACCCACTTCTAATTTCTCCATTAAATTTATTATTTAAATAATTTATTTTGTATTTACTT
>SNQJ01S0141880.1:8451-24767 GCA_010110895.2 Picea sitchensis | reverse complement strand
TCTAAAATAGGAGTATTGTTTTAAGATTGTTAAGATAGAATTTATTGTAAATGGACACTTGTTTATTTAATAAGTGATCCATATCTTGAGTTTGTTAGGACATTTAGCTTATATATAGCTCATTGCAAGAGTATTGTGTTGTTTGGGTGTAAACTCTTGCAAAGCTTCTTATGTAATTTCTTTTCTTATTAATAAAAGTGTGTGTTTGAGGACACTTTGTCCATTATGAACAAGGGGGCCTTTAGGGCACCCTTAGGTCTTTGACCAGCCCACCACTCAGATTTAGTTCATATTTGAGGGTCAAATTGACTTGGGAGTTGAACCAGAAGTGGGTGGGAGGCCGACTAGAATCACAAATGCGCCATTCTTAGGTGTGCATGGATTTTTACGCACACAATCACGCATCAGGTGCATATGCGCTTTTCTGACATTTTTTCGACTGATGCATGTGCAGGTGTTTCCTTTATGTTCTAAGCGCATGCTGATTTTATAGTTGTATAGTTTGCCTTTTGAAAATACATTTTTTGGGCCATGAGTGAACTAATAGGTGTTTTGGAGATGCTGGATTTTTGTAACCATTTGTGAACGAAATTTTAGTGATAACAGATGCCCCCTGATGTGTGAGGTTAGGAGCATACGTATAGCCAAAATACAGCAATGTTTCTTCTACTGAGAGTGCCATTGTAACAAAGAGTGTTGAGAGGAATTGCAAGAGAGACCCATTGGAGGGAGAAGGGAACTTTTGGGTACCAAACCTTTCACTAGGTGTGGAAAAATAAAAATTGTATACAAATGAGGCAGGCATGCCCCGTGCTCGTGTCATGTAACTCAAAATGTGTAAGACAGTAACTGAGGTCGTATGCTGATGTAGATGACTGCAACAACCTCTAGGGTGGTTTGATAATGGTGGATGACAATGCTGATGGTAAACATACTTTGAAAAGAGGTGATGACACTTGGGAGGAGTGTCGATGACTCGCAGGCATTAAGATCCCAACAAATTTAAGAGGTTGTCGGCTAGTATAAAGAAACTGCAATAGTCGTAAGGTAAGACCCACCATAACATGAGATTTTGTTGAGGTCAAATGTTATGGGGGTCAACGACAGCAAAGGGAAATGATGGTTCTCCCTGTCCCATTCGAGACTCCTCATTGTAAAGGTAATGAGAGTCAAGATACTATCTCCCTTCTGGAAGTTGTGCTGATGTCAACAAAAAGGGAGACACGACTCCAAGAAGCAAAGGGCTTCAAGAAATATACGGTATGATATCAGGAACTGATGAGGGACATGGACGAAGTCAAGATGTGGTGAGACACAAGACCGCCCTTGGTTGGGGGTTTTTGTGAAGTATGAGTGGCAACAACCGTGAAAATGGGTCTAGCGTCAGGGGGACGACTAGACGTGGGTTTAAATTGTGCTAGAGGCATGACAAAGTGGACAAACTCAGAAATTGGAAGTACCTGGACTGTGGGATACTCAAGGTTTATGGACGATGTTAAAAAGAGTAAAATGTAAAGGAATTCCACAACCAAGGGTGACAGGGGTTTCTTTTCTGGGAAAGGAAGGTCATTAAAGGCAACAACAAAATCTATGTAAATGATGGAAATAAAGGTTTTGTACAATTACCAAATGAATAAAGAATCACGTGGGATAAAAGTGCAGATACAGAAATGGGTGCCCTAGTGAAATATGGCTTGGCCTGTGAGGGCACAAGTTGGAGGAGGGACTGGTGGAGGGTGGGGGCCCCATGGGTGGGTTTCTGTATGAGGTAAATGAATGGAGGGAAATTTGCAGATGGGAAAACTGATTGTGGAGGGAATGGAAGGTTTAATGATACTGTGGGGGTGCAGTCAAAGTGAAACCATGATGAGAGATCCTAGGAGTCCATTGGGAAGGCTAGCATAATGAGGAGAAGAAGTATGTGTCTGATTCTCGTCCCTAGGGGGTGAACGTAGCATGAGTGTCAAAGTGCCAAAGGGGACTATGAATGGGACAACTCATGTGAGGGATAATGCTACCAGGTGACAATACTTGAAATACAGCAGAGGTGATAGTATTGCAGAGCTGGTTGTGAGGTTCCTATAGGAAAACGTTGGAGGGTGTGACTGGGAGATGAAATTCATATTCAGAGGGAATGATTACATGCCAATGTCGACCATATACCTGAAGGGGCTGCATCGATGCGTGATGACCAAGTACCTGCACACATAAAAACCAAATACCCGATGTGAACAATATCTAAAGATAAATAACATATAACAGTTATTTGATAATGTTGAACATGGGCATCCGTACCTGGGCGTGGTGTGAGAAAAATGCTCCCTTGGGGTCGAGGATGGATGGTGACCCAGGGAATGTGGCTGTGTAGGTGGTGGGATCTTGACCTCGTGACTAAAGACAGATCGAAAAATGGATGCTCTGAGCTCCTATAATTGAGCATGGAAGATTGGAAAAAGGGACTATATATAGTTGTAGGGCCCATAATGCCACCTCATTTGTACCTGCTGCCATAATGAGTTGACGAGAGGTGTTTAGAGAAGATTTGGAGATTTTGGGAGTTTGATCCAGCCGATCTAGGAGTTGAAAGAGCTAGGTTAGTGGTCTCATCCTCCTTCATAGTAGTTAGGATTTATTTTTGGGGTAGGGTCGTACGGATGGACGTACTGGGAGATTTTGTGAGGGTGCCCCCCCCAGTGCATGGGTGATTGAAGGATTCCCGCACTTGGGTGTGTGGCTATAATTAAGACAGTTGTGCATGGGGGCACTTGAATGAGGAAAAAAGGCATGCATTAGATGCACACCTATTCGAAGTACATCTACGCACTCATGCACGGTTGTTTCCCTGACAGCTGTGCACTTGTGCGCAAATGTGGAGTGAACATGTGTGTATGAATGCGTGCCTGTGTGTGTGACAGGTGTGAATGGATGCACATATTTTTCTTCAATAGGTTCACATTGATGCACAACTGTATGAAGAACAATCACACATATGTGTGTGCCTATGGGGGTGACAACCAGACACATGAGGCAAATCTAGGGGGGTAAAAGAAAATCATCTTTTTTGAGATTTGGTCGTTTTATGGTTTGTGATGTCTGATCAAGTACTGTGTATGTGGATGTAGATGACCAGTTCAGGATGCCATTCCACTGGAGGGAGAGGGACTAGGCACGCCTCAGAGATAAGGTGAGGGATGAGGAGTCGGGTGTGCGGGGATCTTTGGCAGCCTATGGGTTGCTAAAGTTATTTGACTACTCACTACTGCGAGCACAAGAGTACCTACTACAGTTTTTGATATCTATGTGGAGCATTGATCTGTAGTGATTCATTGTGCAGGGGGAGAAACTCACATTCTCTATGATGGAGGATGTGTATTTCTTGACTGGGCTCCGATTCCGGGGAAGCGCCCTACTTGCTGATCCCTTGTTGTCGAAGGATGGATAGTTGGCTGACCTGGCACAAATGTATTTTTCTGGGGAGGACTTTATGTTAGGATCGGTGGTGCGGATTGGGGTGATGGACGCCCTTATGCATCGTTGCATTGCAAGGATGATTGTGAGTGTTTATGGATCCTTAACTACTCATTGGATCAGTGGTGGTCAACTAAGTATCGTGCAGAGGGCACTAAGTGGAGAGCATTTTGCCTGGGGCTTGATGCTACACACCAAGATGATGGGGAAACTCAACAGGTGTCGGGTTGCTGACTCAGGGGATTTTTCCTTTGGGTCGATCTTGGTGGCCTGGTTCTTGGAGAGGGTGCCTATGTTGCACCCGAGAGTTTTGTTAGATGCGCCTGGTGCGTGGGAGCCACGATTGATGTGGTGGGCATCGATCTTGGTACGACATGGGGGTGGGGAGGGTGGCCATTACTTTACAACCGAGCTAGCACATGTGTGGCGTCATATGTCACATATCATCCTACGATACCTGTATGGAGGGATGAACTATCGTCAGGATCCTGACATGGTCTTACCTCTTGGAGAGGTTTGGGACCACAGAGGTATGTTGATGTATTTGATGTTTTGTGTTTCCGATAGTATAGCATATGTTTTATGTATGGATGGATGTTGATGCTATCATTTGTTTTTTGTGTGTGCAGATGTGGGGCCACGCGGATGAGAGGTAGAGTTTGTCAGAGTGCCGACTCGTCAGGGGCCTGAGAGACAACCGTGGGGAGGGACGCAAGAAGGAGAGAGATGTCATATGGATGAGGCCGGTGCGAGGCCAACTGTTGATGAGAGAGCTGGGAGGAGACGTTGATATGATGACCCTGGTGCAGGGCCATCACATGCTCCTCTGACAGAGGCTAGTGGAGTATTAGAGGACTTTTACCACCTATTGGAGGTGGTGCTACAGGGAGTGCTCGAGGGCATGTGGACTTAGATCTAGGACAAGGGAGTCTTGGAGTAGTGTATGGGCCTTCTGGCGGAGTTGCAGACCCTGATATATAGAGAAGTGGTAGCGGGAGTGGCGATGGTTGGGTGGTTTCCCCTAGGACCTGGAGGAACCCCAGTTGGTGGGGCACATCCTCTAGAGAGAGGACCAGGTGGTGGAGCTCTAGAGGCACCATGAGTTCCTTTGATGTATATATATTTTTGTATTTATATAGGCCTGGGAGCCCATTTTGTATAGGGTAGTGTGTACCTATAAGGATGGGGGGGTTCACCTACCTATGGGCGATGTACATGTTGTACTACTTTTTGTAAACATTGATGACACATTGATCGATATATATATATATATATATCGATCAATGTGTCATCAATGTTTGGGATCGTTGTGATGTTCACATGTGATGATGTTTTTTGGTGATTTTTATGATGTCTAATATATAGGTTGTGACAGAATTTGATAATTTATGTATGTGTAATGGTGTCTTGATGTGATAAATTCCAATCTAACACTAGGTTAGCTAAATTATTTACTATTTGATTGAATTGTCGTGGAATATGTGTAAATGTGATTTAATCAAAATGTTGAGATAAAAGCCGATCTTTCAGGTATTTGTAGAAGAGGAAGGGATCACGGACATGGTACACATTGTTGAGCTACAGGACGACGAGATGGGAATCTAGTAGGACGCTAAGGTGACAAATATGGCATTGACTGGCCTCGGCAAGGAGCCTAATGACGACTGTGTATTCTACTTGGTTGTTGGTTGCTGAGCCCAAACATATGCCGCTGGAGTGGAGCAGTTCATATGAGGAGGAATAGAGGGCCCAAGCGGCCGAAGCGAGATTCTATGTCCACCAGCTAGCCCCGTTAGTGTAACCGATGTGGTAGGCCGATGGAGGAGTCATTTGTCAATAACACAAATGGTAGATCAGCCATAAGGCATGGGTAAAAAAAAGAAGACTAAAAACTCTATAAATGTGTATAAAAGGAAAAAACCTAGTGTAGAGTGGCTATGCCTAAGCATAAAACGTTTTTAGGTACAACCCATTGATGGGTTCTTTGAGAGGATGGCCTTCAGGGGAGGCCAGGATGTAGGTGAATTTAATGAGGCAGTGTTGGATGATATAAGGTCCATGCCATAAAGACACGAATTTGTTGTGGCCGAGGGTATCATGAGAGATGTCGTAGGCAAGGACGAGGTCTCCTTCGTTGAATGAGTGAAGGTTGACATGGCGGTCAAAGGTGGCCTTTGACCATTTTTTGTCGACCTCATTGTTCTATAATGGAGATCGATAGTCTTCATCCAGTGACTCTAAGTTTAGCAAGCGTTTCTCCATTGGAGAAGTGCCAGGTAAAAGCTCGATGGCGGTGCATAAAGTGGGAATTTTGCGCTCGATGGGGAGAGTGGCTTCAACCCCATGGACGAGACGAATGGTGTAAAACTAGTGGTGGTTTTAACTGCCATGTGATAAGCCCATAGTGCTGAAAAAAACATATGATGCCAATTGGTCTTATGTTTGTTGAAAATACACTGCAACATGGTTTTGTGGACCTTGTTGACCGCCTCTACCTGTCCGTTGGAATGAGGGTAGTAGGGGGAGGTGAACTCATGGGAGAAGCCTAACTTTGAGGAAATTTTGATGAAGAGTTCATTCACAAAGTTTTTTCCATGATTGAAGACTAGTTGTAGTGGTACTCTGAAGTGGGAAATGACGTGATTAAAGGAAAAAAGCACTGCAGTGTCAGTGGTGTTGTTTAAGGTGGGTATGTCTTTAGCCCACTTGGTGAAGTAATCGAATACCATGATAATGTACTTGTGTCCATTGCTAGATGGGGGGTTGCATGTCATGAAGTCAATACCCCATTTTCAAAAGGGGCCGACAGTGATGACTAGGTGTAGAAGAGCGGGTGATGCTCATGCTTTGTGGGCATAAAGATGATATTTTTCACATCATTTCAGAGCATGGATACAGTCGTGAAAAATGTGGGCAAGAATTAGCCTGCTCGAATGATTTTCTGGGTGGTGGACATCCTTGAGAGGTGACCACCGCAAGTGTCGCTGTGGAAATCATTCAAAACTCTCTCGGCTTCGTTGATGGTAAAACATCGATGGAGTATGGTGTCAACCCCTCATCGATATAAGATTTCACCGATAAGGAGATATCAAGGGGCTCGATGGAAAATATGTCGACGATCGTCCAGGGAGAGATGGGTTCCAAAATTTTGTGTGCGAAGGTAGACAAGGAGGTCACTGTACTAGGGATCATCCGAGGGGATGTAGAAGAGGTGTTCATTGGGGAAGTCTGTATTGACAGGTGAACTAGTAGTATCTGAGGGAAAAATATTAATGAGTTTGACAAGGATGAGGGCTTTCTTGCTCTTGGGAGTTGAAAATTTGAGGTCGTACTCTTGAAGGATGACGATCCATTGAGAAAATTTTGAATTAATTTGCCTATTACTGAGCAAGTATTGCATGGGGTTGGTGTTGGAACAGGGGCAGACCCAGGGTTCAATGCTACAAAAAGACACCAACAAATCCCTAACTACCAACCCTTTCGACAACACCTGCGAAGAAGATGAAGTCTCACCTAAGGTAGAGGTAGGGGTGGTTGTAGGAATTAGATGTCTGTAACCTTAGCTGGGACACAGATCTATGATTATAAAGCTTAACAAATAAATTAGCAGTAAACATTCATCAATATTCAGTTCTTAGTAACAATGTAGACAAATCCTAATTACAGAGCATCACAGTATCCAACCAGATCTAGCATCCAACAACACTTAGCATGATGAAACAGATCAGGTCTTAACAGATTCAACACTAAGCATATGTATGTCAGTAAGATCTAACATGCATCCATATTATTAATCACTAAGCATCGATAGATCATTCATCTATATTAAATCACTAAGCACATTAACATATAAGCACATCAACACATTGCAAAAAGAAGAGCAACATAGCATATACGTGGTTCACCCTCTGGGGCTACGTCCACCAACTCTTCTTATCTTCTATTATCTTCTGTTAATAAGTTACATGCACAGAGCTCAAAACCCTACTCTGCATAGAACTGGATATCTGCGCGCACCTCGCCAGATCCTCCTTCCCAGAGCTAGGATACAAAACTAAGCCTTCTACAGTCACTTGCACTCAGCTCTACAACCTTCACACAATATGCACAAAGCACTTTAAAATCCTTTGATCACATAGATGGATGACTAGAACTTAGCACATTGGAATAACATCACATAGATGCTTGTCCTTACATTGCCTAGACATCTATTTATACTTTACAAAATAGGCCTAAACATGGGTAAACCCGTGGGTCGACATCCCATACCCATTACATAATCCCAAACCCTAAAAAGGACCCAAAAAGGGGCCAAGATCCTATGATCTCTGCTTCGTCTTGCGCTCCATATTTGACAGGCTGTTGAAGTCCCAAAATAGGTCAAACTGACCAAGGATCTCCCAAAACTTGGTCAAGGGCCAACATGCCCCCAACACTCACCTGTGACTCATCCCGAATCACTCTGATCTGGGTAGTTCTTCCTCGAAAGCCTTGAGCTACTTCAACTTGTTTCTATGCCATGGTGTCCTATTCAATGAACTCTTGGATGATTTCCTCATTCATGGGTCCTTCTAGGCGTTGTTGTGTTGCAGCAACAACTTGCTCTAGTTCTTCTCCTCAACCTTCGATCTCTGTGAACAGTTGGTAAGCCTCATCCTGTATAGGTTGGATTCCTTGAGTCACTTCCATGACTTTTCTCTGAACGGTGTGAACCTACTACTGGGAAGTTTGCTACTCTTGGGATCGTTCATTCTTTCCATAGGTGACAGGGGCTTCAACTGCACTTGTATTGTCTCTGCTTGCTGCTTCGCCTCCTGGAGTTGCGAATCCAGTGCCTTTAGTTATACATTCTCAGTGATTTTCTAATAAGTCTGGGCACTGTGGTGACTGAGTTTCTTAAATTCCATGGCAAGATCCTTTATTCTCTTGATTGTGCTATGGGAAGTCGCTTCTCTTTGATCTCTTATGTCCTGCAGAGTGCTGGGCACTATGTGGAAATCTAAATCTGCTATTCTTTGGTGTATCTGTTGGATGGCTTCCATGAGATGTTCTACTTGGTTCTCAAACTGGTCTTCTGCCTGTGGCTCTAAGCCTGACACAGAGTGATGTTCTCTGGTGACTGTTTCTTTTACCTTGATTTTCCCTACAAACAACTGTTCCTTTTCTTCTTACATTTGCGCTTTCTCCTCGTCAAACTTTGTCTGGAGAGAAATATTCTCCTTCTATGCAGCTTGACATTGTTCTACAAGTACTCTTTGTACTTGTGTCAAATCTTGGGTGTCTTGTTCTATTTCCTCTTAAGATCTTCGAAGGTGAGCTTCAGTTGCGTTTGCTAGGTGATGGAGTTGGGATGGCTCATCTCCCAATTCTTGTTCTCCCGATGGCAAAGGCGCAGTGGAGACTGTGCAACTAGACTGAAGAGCCTGCTATACCCCTCGAAGCTCAACCTTAATTCTGTCATATAGTTCCTCCTTCTTCGCTCGTTTTTTCTCCATGATTTCCAGTGAAGCGTTGTTTAGAGCTGCTATGATGAAGTCAAAGTCATCAGGAGTAAGTGTAGTTTTCATCTTGTTCATGGTGGCTCTTGATTTCTTCCGGGAAGAAGGTTTTGGGGGAGAAACCTTCCTCTTCTTCAATGGGTCGACCTCATTTCTGGGTGGTGTTACTTCGCCTTTCTTTTGTTCATCTTCTCTGTCCTTCATCTCTTCTACATCGCCATCACCTCCTCGCTCAGGAGATGTGGAAGTAGTCTTCCTCGAGGCGCTATTTAAATCTTGGACCTTCTCAACCTTCTGTCTTCTACTGGTTCTAGGTGTGTCTTGTTCTTTGTGAGTGGTCTCTAGGCTGTTTAGTTCAGGATCAGAAATATCTGTGGGGTCGATGGGGATAAGGAGGTCTACGGACCAATCCTTAGTGATCTCCTCTAGGTCCTCTTCTGTAAGTTTATAGTATGACTGGAGCTGTTCCTTGTGTTCATCGGCTCGAGATGTAATGTAAATGAAATGTCAATCTGCACTGAACTTCATTATGGGTCAAAATATCTATAAGGTGTTTGGAGTCATGTGAGGCTCAGCTTCGATGGATCTCTTCAACTGAAGGTATTAAGTATGAAAAACAATGTTCGAATGCCACTGTTTGTTCATATTGCTTAAGTACCAAAGTGTAGCAAACTTCGCAGCATGCGGCTCAAATGGCTCGGATCTCTTGCAACATGTAATAAGCCTTCATTAACTCAGTTCTATCTGTCATGACGTGGTTCCAACAGTTTGGTGGAAATTTTTCTAACCATTAATTCCTTTCTTCACATTCGGGGAATCATTCGAATGGTTATACTATCTTTAACGACTATATTGCTTCGCCATGGCGAAGTGCCATGTGACATTGTTCTAGTGTTCCGATGAAGCTCCTATTTTGTAAATTTTCCTTCTGCGAAGTTCCCTCGAGAACCTTCTGTAATTTTTCAATCTTATCTCTCTTCTTAGTTAGTTTTCTATCCTTCTTTTCGCTGGGCTTCATATAGGAATTCCTTTTTCCATTCTGATTCTTATCTTCTTTTGGCATAGTAACTTCGCGCTGTTGATATTTTCTCCTAGAAATTATGGGTAATACTTCATCTGTATTTGGAATAGGTACTACAATATTATGTGGGTCTTCTAGTGTTCTTCCAACTTCGACATTCCATTCTTTGGTTTTAGATAGCTTCGCTTGGTTCTCCTGTTATTCAATCAAGTGTGCGATCTTCCTAGTCATGAAATCTTTTAGCTCTTTCTTCTTTTGTTCTAAGACTTATTTTTCTTTCCTTCTGGCCTAATTTCTTTCAATCCAAGGTTTTCCGAGCAACATAGTACATGGAGGGTTGTCCTCAATAAACTTAACAAATTCAAATTCCTCCTCTATCGAAGTTCCATTGGCATTCATAGATATCTGGGTAATCTTTCCACATATGTTTATCAACTTTCCTCTGAATAGTCCTATTCCTCCTAATGAAGGAATCATAGCAGGCCTTCCTATAGCTTCCCAAGTTCTTTCTATCATGATATTCACCTGTGTTTCTTCATCTATAACACATTAAATGTTGAAGTCTTCTATTCTTACTTCAATGCATTCTTTTTCTTTGAAGACCTCTGATAAAATGATATATCGGTGATCATTCAGGGTTTCTTTCATTTGTAGAAATACTTTCTCCGATTATTTATGGGATTTTGTCATAATCTCAGTTGCTTGACTTTGCTCGTGGTCTCCTTGTCTCATATTCATCCTTTCAATATGAACAATCATTCTAGGGAAATCCAAAACTTCATGGTCCATTACTTTGCAATAGAGGCGACTAGGATTTCTGTAAATGTGTTGACCTGCAAAAAATAGATCTAGATAAATAATGATACACACATTTGCAAAGAGAATTAAAAAAATAAGAAGAAGGAGATAAAGAATGGAAATAATTCTCATTAACCGTTGTGAATAATGAATAATTTACACATGATATACTTTGTATAACTCAATGAGTTTGAATTGAGGTGAACCAAGTCTCCATAGTGGTGGTCTAGAGTGATATGGATGCACACTAAGAGTTATGGGAGTGAACTGCCACCTATTCTAGTCTGTCAGGAAGTTACAGGAGTGAACTGCCACCTAGTTGAGTTAACTAGTTAACTAGTCAACTAGTCTTTAGTTAACTGACTGAATATAAAGTAGTGAGGAGTTAACTCAAGGAATCAAGGCTAATGCGCCACTTTGGTGATGATACAAAGGCAAGGCTGGAGTAGCATGGTGATGATCCCAATGGAACATCTAAACTCAACTAAACTAGTCAAACTGAAGTGTGAACTGAAAGAGAATATTCTCCAGGTGAAATATTCTCTCCTAAAATATAGGAGACTGGATAATGACTAATTATGACTAATAAACAAATAAAAACCTTAGGAAAAATAAATCCTAGGTGTGTGTGAAGTAACTCCAACACCGCCCTTGAACATCAGTATGGTGAAAATAAATATTGGGTCCTGGAAATGAGGCTATGTTAGGTACCCAAGTACAAAAGATACACTGAAAATATAGTGAGGAAAGAGGGAAAACCTCATGGGAAAAATCCCCCATCAAGGTACAATGTATGTAAAAAAATAAGAACTATAGTTTCTAGGCAACTGTGTCCTTCACTCCAAGACGACCTCGTAGAGAATGGAATTTTTGCTCAGTGAAGGTCTTGGTGAAAATGTCTGTCGTCTATTCTGCTGAAGGACAAAACTGTAAGTCGATGATACCCTCCTGTACCAAATCCCAGATGTAGTGCATGTGGATCTTGATGTGATTTTTCTGTTGCCTCTGAACTGGATCTCTTTAGAGCTTCAAAGTGCTCTAGTTGTCACACCATATGATGATCGACCGTTGAAACTGAATGCCCAACTCAGTGAGAAAATGTTGTAGCCACATAGCCTGAATGGTTATGTTAACTACCCCTTTGTACTCTGCCTCGACTGAAGATAGAGAAATGACAGCTTGCTTCTTGCTCGACCAACAGATAGGCCCAAAACCAAGACTGAGTGAGTAACCAGATGTGGAATTGTGATCAATGTTATCGCCAACCCAGTCAGAATCAATAAACCCAATGAGATCTAATGTAGAGTCTGCTGCATAATGAATCCCAAAGGTGATGGTGCCCTATATGTAATGAAGGATAGACTTTGTAGCTTTCGAATGTAGCTCATGCGGCTCCTACATGAACCTGGAAACTGCGCCAACTGCATATGAGAGGTCTGGTCTGGAGTGTGTGAGATACAACAAGCTCCCCACTAGCTGTTTGTATAGTGTGCTGTCAACCAGTGGAGTCTCCCCATCATCCTCAAGTTTGACTCCTGATAGGAAAGGAGTCGGAGCAGACTTGCCGTCTGTCATGTGAAATCTCTCAAGGAGATCTCGTGCATACTTGGCTTGAGACAATTTGATGCCTGATGCATCCTGACTGATCTCAAGTCCAAGGAAGAAGTGTAGAGGACCCATGTCCATCATCAAAAACCTGTCATGAAGAATCCTCTTGACTGCATCAATCGTTGAAGTCGAGCAACCAATGATCAACAAATCATCGACATACATAACTTAAAGTAGAAGTGAATCAGTCATCCTGAGCATGTATACATTTAGGTCTGATTTACAATGTACAAAGTTCTATGTTAACAGGTAGGAGTCCATCTTGGCATACCATGCCCTCAGAGCCTTCTTGAGGCCATAAAGTGACTTCTTTAGTCGACAAACCAAAGATGAGTCCTGCATAAATCCCTGGGGCTGCTCCATGTAGATCTCCTCAAAGATATCACCATGAAGAAATGCATTCTTCACGTCCATCTGATGGACTTCCCATCCCTTGGCTTCCCTAATGGAAAGTGCCAATCGTATGGAATCCATCTTCGCTACTGGAGTGAAGGTATCATCATAGTCAATACCATGAACCTGTTGAAAGCCTTTGGCAACAAGCCTAGCTTTGTATCTGATGATCTCTCCATCCCTTGTGCTCTTGGTCCTGTAGACCCAGCTGCATATGAAAAGTTTCCACCTAGAAGGAAGGGGAACCAAATCCCAAGTCTGGTTCTCGAGGAGGGAGTTGTACTCCTCCTGCATTGCGGATTCCCAAAAGGGATTTCCAGCAGCCTTGAAATAAGACTGTGGATCTGAAAACTGAACCAAGAAAAGATTCTTGGAAGGCAATGGTTTAGTGGTAGTGAGTGCAATAGGAGGCTTCTCGAAATCAGATCGAGTCCTCCTAGTATCAACTGGATCACCAACGAGATCCCCTGCATCCTGAAGAGTAGTCTGTGACCACTTGGGCTTCTTCTCTGGCTCTGCGACTACATATGGATGCTCTGACTCTGAATCTAACTATACTGACTCTGAATATGAATCATCTGAGTCATTTGAAGAAGACTCAGCATGTGCATGCTAATCATCTCGGATAGGTGGAAGAGTGAAGGTGTCTGCACGCGACTGCTGAAGTACATGCTAGACACTTTCCTCGAATTGGAAACTACGATCAATGATGAGTTGGTCCAAGGAAAGATCAATAAGTTGATATCCCTTCACACCGTCAGGGTATCCAACAAAAATGCACTTAGTGCTCTGTGGATCAAGTGCCTTCCTCTTTTTAGAGGGAATCCAGGCCCATGCACATGAACCCAAAATGCGAAAGTGGGCCACTTCTGGTTTGAGGCCGCTCCAAGACTCGTTGGGGTTCTTATCCTTGATAGATCTATGGGGAGATTTTTTTTGGATGTATGTTTCACAGTTAAGTGCTTCAACCCATAGTCTCTGTGGCAGTGACTTTGCATGCAACATGCAAGATGCCATCTCCTTTAGAGATCAATTTTTCCTCTCAACAACTCCATTTTGCTACGGAGTGTAGGGAACTGCATGCTGCAATTGAATCCCTGACTCATGGAAAAGATTGTGGATCTCATGATTCACATACTCTCCCCCGTTATCAGTTCAAAGGAATTTGATCTTGTTTTCGGACTGTGTCTCAACCAAAGCTTTGAAATAATTGAGGTGTTGAAATACCTTGGATTTTTGTCTGAGAAAGTAGATCCAAGTAAAATGTGAGAAATCATCAACAAAAATGAGAAAAAACCTCACTTTGCTGATGGATGGATGCTGAAAAGGACCCATAAGGTCACTGTGGATCATATCTAAAGGTGTGGAAGCTTGCTGAGACTTTCCTTTGTCAAATTTCTCTTGAGGGTGTTTTTCGAGAACACATCCCTCACATACTCCCTTGGAGAAATGGATGTATGGTAGACCATCAACTAATATATGATTTCTAATTTGTTGCATGTATCTGAAATTCAAATGTCCAAACCTTTCGTGCCATATCCTACTACTTTCATCAGCATGAGTAAGCAGTAAAGCAAAATCAGGTTCAATGAATTCAGAAAATGTATACAATCTAGACTGATGATTTACCTCACTGGTAGCAACCCTAGAGTTGGTTTGCATGTCGTAGATGTCCATGGAATTTGGTGTGAATATGAATTTATTTCCAGTGCTAGAATTCATCATCTGATACATGGAGAGAAGGTTGACAGAAATCTTGGGAACATGCAACACGTTCTCAAAGCTTCCGTTGGTGAGTTCAATCCTTCCTTTGCTAGTGACTTCGATAGAAGAGTTGTCCCCCATCAGAAAAGGAGGACCTTTGCATGCATCCAAAGAAGAATATACTGCTTCTGAGGCAACCATGTGATGTGATTCTCCTAAATCTACTATCCAAACATCAGGAGAGGAGTTGATGGCAATCAACTTATGGCTAGAATTGCCTTTCTTGGAATTCAGATCTTCTGGCTTCTTCTTATTTGCACCCTCGAGGATGCGATCTCCAAGGTTTTTTTGCTGAAGTATCTGAGACATCAGATCTATTTTATTTTTCATGCATGCGGGTTCTGAATGGAATCCTTTGTGTCAGTACATTCATTTCTCTCCTTTTCTTCCCTTTTCTCCTTTGGATCTGGAGGCATCGGTGAAGGGTTTTGTGTACCCTTCCTTCTTCATATGTGCATGAAATTTACGCTTATATTTATATTTAGATTTATGATATTTTTGGCTTCCATCATGCACAGTGAGTGCATGCACCCTTGGGCCTTTGATTGCGCCCATGTTGATGAGCTTGGTTTTCTCTTGTGTCAGGGATTCGATAAAGTCCTCAAGAAAAGGCATCTTCCAGGTGGCTCCAGAGGTGAATCTGACAGTATGGAATGTAGATATGAATACTAATAATTCAGGACCAATCTTGGAGAGAATGGTGAGAACCATTTGTTTCTCCTCCTTTGATTTATCAACCCTGCAAGCTTTGAGTTGCGATAGTAAATCCATGAATTTTATAAAGAAATCTTGGATATTCTCGAAGCTTTTTGGATCCAATGTGAGAAGCTCCACCTCCAGCATATGTCCCCTTATCTCATCCTGTTTTCCAAAGAGCCCTTCCAAGATGTTCCAAGCTTCATTGGGAGTCTTACAGGAAGATATATGAAAAAGGAGATCAGGAGAAATAAGACTGCAAATTGTTCCGAGTGCCTCATCCATGCAATTTAAGTACTTGGATTTTTATTTGGCTGATGTCGGCTCTGTATATGTATTCATGGTTAATCTATACAACCCTATAGATCAGATATGTATGGCTATTTTCACCTTCCATGAAAAATAGTTTTAAGGTGTAAGAATGAATTCTTTTTGGAATTCCATCTTTCCGCTGTCTTCAATCTTCGGTACCTGCAAAACATTTTGGTGTAGCTTTTGCTTAGCAGTATGTCAGCTTTGATACCATGTAAATGTGTTGAAATTCACATAATAGATCTATATAAACAATGATACACACATTTTCAAAGAGAATTAAAAAAAGAAGAAGGAGAGAAAGAATGGAAAGAATTCTCATTAACCGTTGTGAATATTGAATAATTTACACATGATATACTTTGTATAACTCAATGAGTTCGAATTGAGGTGAACCAAGTCACCATATTGGTGGTATAGAGTGATATAGACACATACCAATAGTTATGGGAGTGAACTGCCACCTATTCTAGTCTTTTAGGCAGTTACGGGAGTGAACTGCCACCTAGTTGAGTTAACTAGTCAACTAGTCTTCAATTAACTGACTAAACATAAAGTAGTGAGGATTTAACTCAAGGAATCAAGGCTAATGCACCACTTTGGTGATGATACCAAGGTAAGGTCTAATTATCATGGTGATGATCCCAATGTTTCATGGTGATGATCCCAATGCAACATCTAAACTCAACTCAACTAGTCAAACTGAAGTGTGAACTGAAAGAGAATATTCTCCAGGTGGAATATTCTCTCCTAAAATA
>SNQJ01S0141878.1:26476-40042 GCA_010110895.2 Picea sitchensis | reverse complement strand
TGTAAGCATAATAAGGTGAAATTTATATATGTATCTTGGTATTATCATTCCATTCTAAACCAAAGTGGGAAGAGGTATATGTGTACTACATTGATAATGTTTATTTAACCAAGTATGCTCATTTTATTACGTTGGATACCAAGTTTACATCTTTTAGGTTTTCTATTGTATTGTTTAAGTGTATATATAAGCTCCACAGACTCTGCCATTGCATCATTAGTAACAGAGATTTCATGTTTGTCTACCACTTCTGGGAAATAAATTTTCTATTGTATTGTTTAAGTGTATATATAAGCTCTACAGACTCTGCCATTGCATCATTAGTAATAGAGATTTCATGTTTGTCTACCACTTCTGGGAAATAAATTTTAAAATTAGTAAAAGTAACTTTTTAATATAAGTACTACCTTTTAAAATTAGTAAAAGTTATTGTTTAATATAAGTACTACCTAACGTCAAATAGATGGAAAATCACAAGTGGTTTACAAGTGCTTAGAGAGATGTATTATTAGTAAAAGTCACTTTTTAATATAAGTACTACCTAATGTCAAATAGATGGGAAATCACAAGTGGTTTACAAGTGCTTAGAGAGATGTATTAGGATGTATATAAGGGATAAACATAGTAAATGGATAATGTGGTTAATATTGAAATTGCAAGTGGTTTACAAGTGCTTAGAGAGATATATTAGGATATATAGAAGGGATAAACATAGTAAATGGATAATGTGGTTAATATTTTCTAATAGTGATTCCATACAACATAGTAGTCTTTCACCAAAATAGCAATCTTTAAGGTAGTATAACACTATCAATCCCTATTAGTAAGGATTGGGCCATTCAAAATGTTAGAATATATGACCTACTAACACACTAAAGAAAATGGAAAAAATATTTAGCATACTTGAGGACAACTTGTTGATGAAAGAAAACTTCATGAACCAATAATCTTATCAACATCACTCTAAGAGACAATTTTCCATTCAATAAATGATCATTGTTCAATTGCAACCATACAAATAGACAACTCTTCGATAACTTGTTTACTTGTATGGGTAAGAAAAATATTCAACCCAAGTTCTATTGCTCATACAGAACGTGAGAAAAGTTGGAAAGGTTGTATATGCACTAGACATTCCCAGTAAGGGGAGACTCTATGACATATTCTATGTGTCCTATGTAATAAAGAAGTTGGGAAATGAAGTGGTCACTTAGATCATGAATGACGTAGATAACCTCCTATTTTATCCTAAAGGAATTCTTCAAGTGAAGGTAAGATATATCCATAGAGGGAAAATTACAAAGTAAAAGATAAGATGGAGGGGCCTTTTAGAATAGGAAGCTACATGGGAGTCTTAAGAATTTTGGTGGAACACCCAAGTTTGCATACATTAAAATCAACCACCTCTCTTGGGTAGACATTGACAATAAAGTAAATAAGTATAATCCTCCTTTCTCCTTTCATGGTTTAGATATAATAATGTTTTATTTCACTTGGTTATATCACATTTTGGAATAAGTGGTTTGGGATTCAAATATTGTTCTCTATTCTTCAACTTCAGTCATAAAATTCACCCTTATTTTATTTTCACACTCTCCACAAACCACTCTAAATGCCTCAATAAAGGTTCAGATATCGAATTTGGGAAATCAAATGTTGTAAACAAATATAGAGGCATGCTTCTATTTTTTTTAAGTATTATACCCCTTACCTTGGACTTTTATTGGGACAACAATGTGAGTGATTTTAGGTTTTGGGTACTTTTCAACATTAACCTTTATTGCTCGATTTTTAATCTTTGGGAACAATTTTTTAAAGTGATAGAGGGCATATTGTGTACCTAACCAAAAAATCTTTACTAGCTATCATTTTTTTGTTAAATTTAGAGTTGTTATTAAGTTTTTTTCAATTTAGACAATAATAAAATAAGCAGGATCACTGAAAGAAACAAAATCACAAGGTACACAACATTTATCCTGGGAAACCCTCATGGGGGAGAAAACCCAGCAAAAACTTCCTTAATATAGATTTCCAATACAATGCCAAGATAATAAACCAAACACTAGAGAATATCCAAACTGAGCAATGCGCCTCTCTCTTCTCCTTCTTCCGGCATATGCAACTTCCTTCAAACTTGCGCACTAGATGAGTGCCTTGAGTGAGTGAGTGAATGAGGCGCTAGCATCTCTTATTTATACTTGTTGAGGAGCGCTAGGGTGGTGTATCTTCATTAGCTAGGGCCAACTTCTCCAACTAGTGGCTAAAACCACATTAATTAGCCCTAGGAGGCGACTTCTCAATTATCCTCACTTAATT
Source organism: Picea sitchensis (assembly GCA_010110895.2). Taxonomy (NCBI): domain Eukaryota; kingdom Viridiplantae; phylum Streptophyta; class Pinopsida; order Pinales; family Pinaceae; genus Picea; species Picea sitchensis. The sequence goes on along the minus strand of SNQJ01S0141878.1, from coordinate 37,726 downwards.
AGGGTTTGACCAATCCACAAAAGGGGATTTGGTCATACATAAGTCCCGACACGATCAATCCACAAAAGGGGACTGATATATAAGATAACAATTCAATAATAAGTAGAATATACTTCACAGTTACAATATTTCAACACTCCCCCTTAACAAGAAGGGTATTCTACAAAATCATCAAGAGAGAGAGAGGGAAACAACAACAACAACATCTGGAACACTGACTGGCATATCTATAAATCATCGGAAGTTTTTATCATCATCAATAACATCGGCATTCACATCATGGAGTTGGATTATCATCATCATTCATATCATGGAGCTGGAGTATCATCATCATCATCATTCACAACATGGAGCTAGAATAGCATCATCATCATCGTTCATAGCATGGAGTTGGAATCTGAAACATCAACATCATTTAGCATAAAAGATATAACAACGACATCAACAACACGAGGTTGGAGAAAAAACAACATCATGACACTAGGATGGAGAAACAACATCATCACAGCATGAGGCTGGAGCAACAACATCATCACAGCACGAGGCTGGAGCAACAACATCATCATCATATAGCAATAGAATGAGGCAGGTGTAACAACAACATTTTGTGGTACTCTGACAGTCCCTAGGGATCTGCCTAGGAATCATAAGATTCCCTAGGATATAAAATCCTAACGGAGCTACCACATGGTACTCTGAGAGCCTGTCCTTACCAGACCTTCGGGATCTGCCCAGGAATCATAAGATTCCCTAGGATTATAAAAATCCTAATGGAGCTACCAATACTGACCATAGCTGGAATATACATGCATAGGTACTCTGACAGACCGTCCTTACCGTACCTTCGAGATCTGTCCAGGGATGATCAATCTCCTAGGATATAAAATCCTAACTGAGCTACTCGTTGTTGGTCAGGATAACATAGTATCATCAACATCACTGCCCCTTTAGAGGGAGGTAATTTTGGACTATACCAATATTTTCTCGAAATTATTCAAACTTTACATGAGACAGAGGCTTAGTCAACACATCTGCAACCTACTCATATGTGCCAAAATATTGGAGCTTTACAGCTCCCCTCTGCACCATATCACGAATGTAGTGATACCAGATTTCTATGTGCTTCAACTTATCATGGAACACAGGGTTCTTTGTCATCTTTATGCAACTCTGGTTATCACATAGAATCATGGTTGCTTCCATCTCCAGATCAAATAGACTTGTCAACAACTTCTAAATCCATATGGATTCACAACTGGCGGAACATGTTGCAATGTATTCCTCTTTTTCCGTACTTAGAGCAATACTGGATTGCTTCCTACTTTTCCATGAAGTCATGGCTGACCCCAGACTAAAACAACATCCTGAAGTTCTCTTTCTGTCAAAGACACTTCCAGCCCAATCTGAATTGGTATAACCAACCAGTCTGAAGTCATGATCTCCATTATAACAGAGACCAAAGTCCAATGTATCCTTAAGGTATCTCATCACATGTTTTGCAACAAAAAGGTGAACATGTATGGGTTGTACCAGATACTGACTCAAGGTGTTCACAGCAAAACATATATTTGGCCTGGTATTTGTCAGATACATCAACAATCCAATGATTTGTTTGTACAGCGTAGCATCAACCAATTCTGACGAAGTATCATCCATGAGATTCAACTTTGTTTCCATGGGTGTGTTCATGGATTTACATTCCAACATATCAAACCTCTTCAATATCTCAACTTCATACTTCGCTTGGTTAAGGAAGATATTCTTCGGGCTCTTCCAAACTTCAAGACCTAAGAAATAGTGCATCAGGCCTAGGTCTTTCATCTAAAATTCTACAACGATATTCTTCTTACAATCTGTGATGAGATTTTCTTATCCAGTTAATAATAATTCATCTACATACAACAACAATATAATTGGATCATCATTCATAACCTTGAAGTAAAGGTTAGAATCAACTTTACTTTTGGTAAAGCCCAAGCTCGTCAAGAAACTGTCAATTCTTCCATAGCAAGCTCTAGGAGCTTGCTTCAACCCGTACAAAGCCTTCTTCAACCTACATACATGAGTCTTTTTATCTTCAACTTCAAATCCTTGAGGTTTTTCTACATACACTTCTTCTTCAATAACACCATTTAAGAAGGTTTTTTTTACATCCATCCGGTGTAACTTCCACTTCTTCTTGGCTGCAAGATCTATGATGGTTTTGATAGAAGTGTATCTGGCTATAGGAGAAAATGTCTCTCATAATCAATGTCTTCCTTTTGAGAAAAGTCACGAGCTACAAACCTTGCTTTATGTTTTTCAATACTTCCATCAACAACATGTTTTATTTTGTATAACCATTTGGAAGATACCACATCTTTGTTGTTTGGTCTAGGAACTATTTCCCATACACCATTCTTTATAATGGATTAGTGTTCTTCTATCATGGAATCTGCCCATTATTTCTTCTGAATGACTTCTTCAAAGCAAGTAGGCTCCTTTTCTGTAAGATCACACATCAAAGCAATATAACTGGAGAATAACTTAGGTTTCTTGATTTGTCTCATGGTTCCTTCTGGGGAACCATACTTCTGTCCATCTTGAATAAGTTCCCTTGCCCAAGCTAGCTTTCTCTTGTGAGAGATCGTCATCTGGGGAGGTTCTTGAGATTCTATCATATCATGATCTTCTTGAATCTCATCATCAGGGGTATTTGTAACTTCCCTCATTGGTTCTGCAACTTTGGGAGCTACATGGTGTTCTTCATATACTTCTTCAAGTTGGCATATCCTTGATTTCTTGAGTGTTGCATCTTCATCAAAGGTTACATCTCTGTTGATCTCAATATGATGGTAACCTAGTATGTAAATTTTGAAGGCCTTAGAGACCTCACAGTATCCAACAAATATTCCCTTCTTTCCTGAAGGGTCCATCTTAGTTCTCCTTTCTTTTGTAATGTGTACAAACACTAGACAACCAAATATCTTGAGATGGCTTACTTTTGGCTTCTTTCCGGAGAACATTTCTTCTAGGGTTTTTAACCCAAGTGCACTATGGGATAATCTGTTTTGGACATACAATGTTGTTCTTGTTGCTTCATACCATAAGTGCGTTGGAATATCTTGATCATGGATCATAGTCTTCACTGCTTCCATTATAGTTTTATTATAATCTTGGCATTGTAGGGAGTGGTGAGTTCCCTCTTAATCCTGACATCTCTGCAAAATCTTACAAATTATTTTGAGGTGTATTCTCCTCCATTATCTAACCCGAGTATCTTGATTTTTCTTTCAAAGAGATTCTCTATCAAGGCTTTGAATTCCTTGAATTTTCCAAACACTTCATCTTTTGATTTCAAGAAGTAAACCCAAGTCTTGCGAGAATAGTCATCAATAAATGACACATAGTATACATACCCACTATGAGAGGTTGATCTCATTGGGACACATACATATGAGTGTATGAGCTCAAAGATTCTTTTTGTTTTACTGTCTCTCTTAGGGAAAGGATTATTTATGTTCTTTCCTTGTGCACATCCCTTGCACACACCTTCATGGTCAAACTTGAATTATGGAAGACCTGTAACTGCCTTGCTCACATACGGTAAGGCTTTGTAGTTGATTTGAGCTAGTATTTTATGCCAATGTTCACATGGACTCTCAGTGGAGTGAGTCAAGGCTGCATATGAGTGACCTTTTAACTTATAGAGGCCACCTTCTTCTATTCCAATAACAATTTCATCTTCTATGGTTTTTCCTTTAGGCCACATAATAACTTCACCATCTATGATTGCAACCTTGAAACCTATCTTATCTAAAGTTGAGATAGAAAGTAAGTTCTTTTTCAAGCCTGGTACATATAGTACATCCTTCATCTTCATCAGGGTCCCTGAATCAAGTTTGTAGGTGGATTCTCCCACTCCTTTCATAGGGTACCGGTAATCATCTCCAAGTGTAAATTTCTAGGGAAAGTTTTTTTCTTTAAAGCTAGAGAGAATGTCTCTATGACCTGTCATGTGCTTAGAAGCACCACTGTCTATCAGTCAAGTGTCCTCTCCAGGTGACACAGATCCTGAGAGGGAAGAAAATAAAACATAGTCTGCAATCTTTTCTTTAATCATCTTCGTGGGTGGCTCATCAGCTTCAACTGCATGGGCATGGTCTCTTTTTTTATTTCTCTTCTTGTATTCTTCTCTTCTAGCTGGACAATCCTTGCAATATGTCCCATCTTGTCACAATGTTAACATTGATAAGAGGAGAAATTGTTTCTTTTCTTTGACCTTTCTGAAACTTCTGGAATCTTCCTGGAGGGTGAGATTCTTTATGGAAGTGAGTGGATCTATTTGGGGAGTGAGATTCCTTATGTAGGTGGGTATCCTTCTTGAAGTGAGACCTTTTATTTCCTCCTTTAGTATGAGCAGATAGGGCTTGATATTCATCCCTTAAAATAACTGCTTCTCGGTTAGCTACTCTTGATTCTTCTTGAACACATTCTTCACAAAGACTGTCAAATTGGAGTTTCTCCTTTCTTGAATAGATAGTTTGAATGAACGCATCCCAAGTACTTGTGAGACCATTAAGAGCTTTCATTATGGATTCATCTTCATCCAAGTTGTCTCCAATTTCTTCTAGGTGTTCCTTGAATTGAGAAACCCTAGAGAAATAGTCAAGAACGATTTCTCCTTTCTGCATCTTTTTATTCTTGAGTTGGGTTCTCATATTCATCTTCCGATTGATATTCCTTCCTTCATACATTCAGGTTAGGGCATCAAAAAATTATTTTGGAGTATTCTTAGAAGACACTTGACGGATCAAGTGGTATTTAATAGAGTCTGCAATGATTCTTTTGGCCCTAACCATATCTGATCCAGGATCTTTTTATCGTGACTTATAACTAATTGAATTAAATGAGCATAAATTAAACTGCGCCATTACAGAAGGGGAAACTCAAAAATGAAGAGACATAAGCATCAGATATGAACACAAAAACTTGATAACGGAGTTCGTCCCTAGTGGACTATGCCTTTGGGTCCTTCTCTCAAATGGGTAGGCTCTTTCATTAACTCAGCAAAAGAATTTGGCAAAATACATAAGTATTCCTCATTGTGAAATCAAGTTGCATAAATAATGATCAGATCAGAAAACAGATAGTACCACTGAATTTCTGGCGTCGAATTACCCAAAAATGAATGTCTCCATGCCTTGATCTGACTCTAGCACTCCCAGGCCCAAGAATAATTTCATCTCAATTTATGTGCCCTCTTCAACCTACAATAATGACAGTCATGCCTCGTAAAACGTGCCCATAGTCATACGTTCCACGTCCCCATCTGGTTGGTGAAACCCCAAATTAAATAGTAAATGGGTGGACGGATGTTCCAACAGAACCATTAGGCGGATTGGTTATTGGTGTTAAAGTTAAAGCATTGTATGTGGGGGAGGTCCCGGGGTCAAACCTGCGGGCCTCCCATTTCGGCTCTTTGGTTGTAACCTCTGTTATACTTGGTTGGTGGCTTCTAGATGTGGAAGTTGTATCCATATATGGAGGGACCTCCACCAAATTTGGCAGGGTCCTATCATATATATTTTTTTAATTTTTCAGTCACGGGCCCTCCTTGGGCGTTTCAAGGGTGCCACGTGGCACCCGCTAATTGGGCCACATGGAATCCGTTGATTGGCCCACTTAGTCGTTGATGTCACCTCCATGTCAACCTCGTATAGGACACGTGGAACCTTTTGGGTGGTGCCATGTGGCATCACCTGGGGGTTCCACATGGCACTTTTCTATTGGTCCACATGGAGCCCTGAAAAGCCTATTGGCGGGTGACATGTGGCATCCTCTGGTGTTGCCACGTGGCATGATGATGTCAGCAGACATCATGATGACATCATCCTACCATGTCATTTTCTGATGTCATGCTGACGTCGGTAGTACGAATGATGATGTGGCCCGTATTGACTTGCCATGTTTGACCACAACTTTGACCGCGAATATCTTTCAATCTGTAACTCTGTTTGACAAGTCGTTTGCACCATTAGAAATCTTGTGACATGTTATTCATGATAATTCCATTTTCACTGAGTTTTGGGAACTTTTAACTTTTTCCCTTTCTTTGTCTGCTGGAGCCATTCTGAGCATTCTCAGTTGCCTCTATGAGTTATGAGTTGTTCTTAGCCTTATATGGATCCTTTTTGGATCACGCCTTCCCACTCAGATATTTTTGGACCACCAAAAGATTTCATCAATCAACAGGTACGTGAGGGAATATTTCCCTCACTTTGTCCTTCTCGATCCACTTTTCCTTGCTTGGATGTGTGTCTTTTACGCCTACTCTAAGATAATCAACATCACCCCTGCGTGAAGTCCTCATCCTCCTATCTAGGATGATATATTCCTATAGTTCATCCAAGTACTCAGATGCAAACTCATCAACTGAAGGTATTGAAACTTCCTCATCTTGATCCATGATCATGGGAGGCTCAAAAAGTTTCAAATTCTCAACGTTCACAACTGAGTAAATCTGCATGTAAGGCAGAAGATCCAGATGCAAAGAATTGCTACCACTTTTCTCCAAGATAGTGAAGGGTCCATAACGAGTGGGCTTGAGTTTCTTCCCTTCACCCTTCAATCTCTCCTTGTTGAAGTGAAGCCATACTCGGTCTCCAACCTGGAACTGATGATCAAACCTGTGCTTGTCGTGTCAAGATTTATACTGTGCTTGAATTTTCTCCAACTGTTCCCGGACTGTCTGGTGTATCTATTGGATCGTCTGGATGAACTTGTGGGCTCTATCCTTTGTTCTTTCTTCATTCACATCAACATCTCTCTCGTACATCAATTCCAAAGGAACCTTTGGTAGGTACCCAAAACATGTCTCAAATGGTGAACTCTTAGTGGATGAATGTAAATCTCAGTTGTACGCATGTTGTGCATAGGGTATCTATTCATCACATAACTTGGGATGCTTGTTGGAGGAGCCTCAAAGAAAAAGTACCATTTTTCGATTTACCACCTCTATTTTTCCGTCGGTCCACGGATGGAAAGCAATGATCCTCTTAAATTTGGTGTCCATCATTTTCCACAAGCTATTCCAAAAGTCCCCAAGGAATCGAGTATCTCAATCTGAGACGATGGATGTGGGTAATCCAAAGTGAACCCAAACATTTTGAAAGAAGAGATTAGTAGTTTACTCAACAATGATCTTCTTTTTACATGGCATCAAGATACACATTTTGTTGAACCTATCCACTACAACATACAAATAATCATGACCCCCTTTGGTCATTGGTAAACCCCCTACAAAATCCATGGAGACACTTTCCCATGGATGGGATGGAACAGGAAGTGGTGAGTACAACCCCAGTTTTCTATTAGTGGGCTTACAAGTGGAACACATCACACACCCCTTTACATATTTAGTTACAATTGATTTCATTTGAGGCCAGTAACAAAACCTCTGCAAATCATCCATAGTTTTTCCTACCCCAAAATACCCAGACACAAGAGAAGTGTGAGCTTCTCGTATTACATGGACTCGTTCACTTGTAGGAATACATAGCTTTCCAAGATGGTAGAGTAGTTTTCCCTGCAGGTAATAGTTCTCTACTTATGCACCAAGGGTTATCTTTGCATATAATTCTTTAAAATCTTCATCGATGGCATATTGTTCTACATAGCTATCATGAGAAAAATAAGCATTCTTCAAAACAATAGAAGCAACAATATGAGGTCTAGAAAGCATATCAGCTACCTTGTTACTTGTACGCTTTTTGTACTTGATTACCAAGTGAAATTATTGTAGAAAACCCATCCACCTGTAGTGTCGATATTGTTGCAATTTGGTCTATTTTGAAGATACTGTAAGGGTGGGTGATCTATATGTATGATTGTTTCCTTCCCCAACAAGTAGTGTTTCCATTTCTTTACGCTCTGGACTAATGCATACAACTCTTTATCATATGTAAGATAGTTAACGACATCTTGGTTAAAAGTTTCAGAGTGGTAACAGATAGGCTTACGATATTGCATCAAAATTGCACCCATGGTGTATCCGTCGGAATCTATCTCGATCTCAAAAGGTTGTTGAATATTCGGCGATGCTAACACTAGTGCGGTACTGATATTCTCCTTCAAAATGTTGAAAGATTTGTGTTGCTTTCCTTCCCACTGAAAAGTGTTCTTCACACTAGTTAAAGCATGCAAAGGAGTTTCTATAAATGAGAAGTTGGGAATGAATCTCCTCCAATATTGGACTACACCTACGAAGCTTCGGATTTTCGTTACACTTTTTGGCTCAGGACATTTTACAATTACATCAATTTTGGAAGTATCAATTTTCAATTGTCCTCCTCCTACAATATGACCTAAGTACACAAGTGTAGTCTTGCCAAATTCACATTTAGACAGTTTTACATACATCTTTTCCCTTTGCAAAGTATCCAATACTTTCTTTACATGCCTCACATGCTCATCCCAAGTCCCGCTAAAAACACAAATTTCATTTAAATATACAATCACAAAGTCATCTAGGAAAGGCCTGAACACATCATTCATCACACGCATGAAAGTTGTCGGAGTATTACAAAGCCCAAATGGCATAACTAACCACTCAAACAATCCATGTTTGATTTTAAAGGAATTTTTCCATGCATCATGTTATGCGACTCTGATTTGATGATATCCACTGCGCAAATCAGACTTAGTGAAATAAACAACATTCTTCAATTGATCAAGTAAATCATCTATGCGAGGAAGAGGGTATCAATTTTTCACCATGATTTTATTTAAAGCTCAGTAATCGACACACATTCGCCATGTGCCATCCTTCTTTGACACCATCACGATCGGAGAACCACAAGGAGATGAACTGGGCCTGATGACCCCTTGATCCAATAATCCATGTACCTGATTCTTGATCGCAGTCATCTCCATAACTGACATCATGTACATGCCCACATTAGAAAGAGGATAATCTTGTTGAATATGTATCTCATCTTGGATTTCCCTCTTAGGAGGCAATCCATCTGGTTCCTGAAAAATATCATCATACTTAGAAACAATATCAAATAATTTATTTTTATGATGTGGATCACACCCTTGGAAAGCGTCGGATGTACCGACATCTTTCTCTCTGACAACCATGAGTACATATCTCTTATTAGTGTTTATGAGTCTTTTCATTTGCCCTGCACTAACAAGTGTTGTATTTACCCTCATGTTGTGAGCTCTAACAATATATTCCACTCCCCCTTTAGTAAGGTGGTATTTGTTCTCATGACGAAAGAATATTGTTTTTATATCATAAAGATAAGGACTTCCCAACACTTTGCCACATATATCAAGTGGTACACCATCCAAATATACTTCATCAATCAATTTTGAAGCAATAGAAAATCTGATCCTACATTGTTTGGTGACATTAAGTTTTTATTTATCACATACCCAACCAAGAGGATAAGGCTTCAAATGTGGTTTCGTTTCAAGACCCATCTTCTTGACAAGTGCTTCAGATATTAAGTTTACTTGGGAACCCATATCAAATAATGTATCTATCTTAGTATGTTTAGATACAACTCTTATATGAAATAACTCATTCCTCTTTCGTTCATAAACATGAGATTCATCATTGGAACTTGAACTAGCATGAAGAGAATATTTACCTTGTACTCTGACTGCTGTGATATTTCCTTCATCTCCTGAATCAGAACCAAGATCTTGTTGCACTATAGCAACGGTCTTTGTCTTCCCCTTTCTATCGAATTGTTTCGGTTTCTTTTCTGGATGTAGTTTCCAACAATGTTCTTCATCATGACCGCTCTTCTTGTAATGAGTGCAAGATGGTTTTCCTCCTTCTCTCGTTACTGTAGTGGTCTTCTTGTCCTTCCTTTTAAACTTCTTAAAAGTATTTTGTGGGAAATTGGAAGGTTTATTTTGTTAGAATATGAATGAATGTGCTTGTTTTACCATTGACAATATCGCTATTGTCACCCAACCATAGGTCGAAGCCACCCTCCGAGCACCTTAACCTTGACAGAGAATCACTCCAGAAGCAAAACCTAGGCTAGATAGCCAAACAAAGGGTAGTGCACCTTTCCCCAAGGATAGCGCACCAACAAGAGTTGATCGGATATTCCAAACCCTAACCAAGAGATAGTCCAAGCCAAACGTGATATGCTAGTTGCGGCAGCTGCAATGGCAGCTCTCCTCCAAACTTGCACACAAAACTGGACACTATAGTGTGCACAAGTGTTTCTCTGCAATTCTGAGACTTCCCTACTAGAATGAAGACTGGCCTCCTATATTTATAGTAATTTTGGATAACTGCCTAGGCCGACTTCTCATTCTAGGTATCTGTCTATTCAGTATATTTTATTTCTTCTGGCCGACTTCTTCTCTTGGAGGCTAATAACCTAATACAAGTTATCTTATTGAGCCGACATGTCTTCTAGGGTTATTAGCCAACTCATTAGGGTTTCTTCTTGCTTCCCGGAATATTCTATTCTCGTCAAGTTTACACGTGGAGGTAAATACCTCCCGCAGCTACCATAATATCAACACTCGCTCCTAGCTAGGGAGGTATTACAGGTAATGGTCTTGAGAACAAACATATCATTCATATGGTAGCATCAACATAGTTGTATAGACTATCTCATGACTAGATCATGAGCACCATCATCACCATCAGTGGCATCAGCTGCATCATCTCTCGGAACCATACTCTATCTGAGTAATCATACATGATGCTCACTCCACAGAGTGACACAAGAGCCATTCTTCTAATCTAGAAGAATAAATGTTCTGAACCATTTTCTGTTTGGGAAATCCATGTTCATTGATCATCCATACAGTTGATAATCATTTTCAATAATGTTGATAGTCTTCAAGGAAATCGAAACAATATCATTCAATAGAACACAACTGTGTCTATCCATTGTAGTACACAACTACAATCTAGTGGTACACTACCACACCAAGTATCACACATGTACTTGATCAAACAGTGCAACACATCCACCATAGTAGTATACATCTACTGTCTAGATACATACAATCTTCATAACAATCAGTTGATATCAACCTGCATAGAAACAATGTAATGATATAAACTGAATTATCTGGGCCATTCTTCTACCCACATCTGTGAGATCTGAAAGAGCATATGCCCTCAAAAAGTCAAACATCAATGATGAGGTATCTCGACTATTCCTCTCAAGCAAGGAAGAATAATTGTCCTGATTTTTTGAGCCTGGACCATTCCCCACCCTAGGC
>SNQJ01S0141878.1:0-15233 GCA_010110895.2 Picea sitchensis | reverse complement strand
TTTTTTTAATTAAAATTGACCTCATCTTGAAGAACTTATTGATCTAGGGTACTCTAACAAAGGAGCATCAAAAGTGGGTTTCCCACATGTAATCATATGACTTTGAGATAATATATAAGAAAAATAAGGAGAATTTTGTTGTGGATGATCTCTCTACATGATGAACCGCCCACTACAACTCCATCTCAGTGACCCAACCTACTTTGATGCAAGATCTCCTCATAGACTAGATAGTGAACACTCCCACAATTCAATGTTGGTGGAACATTATTGATGGAAAGAAGGGACAACTTTGGACTATAATAAATGGGTGTCCTATTTTTAATCATCTTTATTTATGACCTAGCTCATCTCTTATTACACAATCTCTTTAGCATGGTCGAGCATGCATCTCAATTTATTGGTCATGTGAGTTTCCACAAAAAATAACAAGAATGTCTCCTCCAACATTTATTGGTAAAAAATAAAGTTTGATACTAAGAATCTTGTAAAATAATGTGACATTCTCGAGTGCAATAAGGTGGAAATTTTTCCTTATCCCATTATTCTCCAAAGTAATGTCATCCCCAACCAAAAGTGAGAAGATATATCTGTTGACTTCTTCACAAGGTTGTTTCTCTCTAAAGGTGAGGATGGTATCTTTGTATTAATTGATCATTTAACCAAGTATGCTCATTTCAATCCCTTGAATACCAAATTTATAACTTCTAAGGTTGTTGATTTATTATTTAAGCATGATTATAATCTCCATGAACTCCCCCACCACACCATTATTTATAGAGATCCCAAGTTTTTAAATCACTTTTGGAAAGAATTGTTGAACTTAGTGAGGATCAATTTTAATGTGAGTATTTCATGTCATCCTTAAACAAATAGAAAAATAGAGATGGTTAACAAGTGCTTGAATGGGTGTCAATTGGGTTTAGCTCGGGTGGTTGGGAGAAATGATTGATATCCTTCCCACCCAGGTTCAATTCCTGCAAGTGACATTTTGAGCTCTTAATGAGTATATTATTGTAATGGATTTGATCCATATCGTTGATCGGCCTTGTGTCCTAAATATTCTAGGGTTTACCCTAGGTACCATCCTCAAAATGAGGGGAAGTACTTGTGGATTTTCCCGAGGCTTTGTAACCTGGAAAAATTAAAATGAGAGCTTGGATGGATATCTTTGTATGTATATAGGGGATATGCATAGTGAATGGATCATGTTGGTTGCATATTGCATAATAGTAGTATAATACTACATATCACTCTTCCTCCAAAACGATCCCTTTGAAGGCATTATATAGCTATGAATTCCCACCACCCAAGGACTAGGACATTCAAAATATTAAAGACCCAATTTCCATTGACCCTCTATAGGAAATGAAAACACTTTTTAACATCCTAAAAAAAAAATCCATGGTAGAAAAATACAAGAAACAAAAATAGTATCAATGTAGATCCAAAAGACAATCTATGGCTAGAGATAAGGTCATTGTTCATTGTACCATACAAACCAAGCAAATCTTTGTTAATACAGTGAGAATGGTATTCAACCTAGGTTCTATGACCCATACAAAGTGCAATCAAAAGTTGGGGAGGTTGACTATGCACTAAGAATTCCCAACAAGGGGAACATCCATGATTTCTTCCATGTATTCTCATAATTTATTGAGTCATAGGTTTCATCATAACTTCCAAACTACTTAAATAAATGCATTTATTTATTATTTATGTATTTAGTCAATTGGTTGTATCTCAAGTGGTTATGAGGAAACGTTGTTACCCTATTCACTTGAGTTTAAATTCCCACTTTGTGGCATGTTTTCTTTGAGTGATATGATTGTTTATGACATATATATGATATATCCATGAGTTGTTGAGTTGGCATTGTGCCCTGAAGAATTTAGGTTTTACCTAGGTACCACTCTAGTGTTGGAGATATTACACACACCTAGGATTTTCCTTTCATTTTATTTTCCTGAGTTTATTTGTCTATGTTGAGGGTCCCTTAGTCTAATAATTATCACATAATTGAATATATTTTCCCCTAGACAAGGGTGTCACATACACTCCAGTCAATTCTCAGTTACAGTTCAGTTAGACTAGTTGAGTGAAGTGTTGCATGTAAACCTTAGCTTTATCACCAAGTGTTGCATGCTAACCTCGGGATCATCACCAATAATGCACACTTGCATTGGGATCATCACCAGTAAGTCACATTCCACATGTGTGAGTGATATCCTCCTCATTTTACTTCGGTTTGGCTAGATAACTGACGAATGCATGGCCAATTAACTAGGACTAGGTGGTAGTTGACTCCAGTGACTGTCAGTGTGTGCCACATATCTCTAGAACACTCTGAATGTGAATTATATTGGATACTATGGTGATTTAGTTGTGTCATACAGATTATATCACTTGTATCATTCTCTTACTCAGATAATATAAATTATTTCATTCTTTTCTCCAATTTTTGTCTTCTCTCTTTATCCACCATTACAACTTGTGTATGCTTCATTGTTAGCTAGATCTTATGTGCAAGTATCTCAGAAAATATACATGGTATCAGAGCCCACAATTCGCTAGCAAGGATAGTCATTGGCACTCTTTTGCAGGTACCGAAGACGGAACAAAACATCATGAAAGATGGAATTTCTTGCATTTGCAATTCTAACGCCATATAATTACTTTGACTGGAAGCCAATAATTATACACCTAATTAGGGGTAAATTATTAAATCGGATAGCCATGGCCACGGAAACAGAACCAACATCAACAGTGAAAAAATCCAAGTACTTCAATCACATGGACGAGGCTCACAGTCTCCTATGCATGTGTATTTCTCCCGACCTATGGTTTCACATTGATGCATGCAAGACACCAAATGAGATATGGACCACCTTGGTTGGTCTCTTTGGAAAGAAGGATGAAATGAGGGGTCATTTTCTCGAAGTAGAATTGAAATCCTTGGATCCGAAGAGATTTGACAATGTCCAAGATTTCTTCACCAAATTTAAATCTCTTCTTCGTGAATTGACAGACTGTGGTATCGACAAATCCAAACAAGAAAAAAAATGGTTCTTTCTATCATGGAAAAACTTGGAACTGAATTTAGTGTATTTGTCTCCAGATTTCATTCTACCAGATTCACCGCAGGAGCAACCTGGACCATGCCTTCATTGTCACAGTTCATTGAGGCCTTGACATGGGAGCATGATAAGCTCATTTAGATGGGCATAATCAAGGGCCACAAGGCACATGAACTTGGTGTACATGATGGAAGTAGCTCTCAAAATCCTAAATCCAAACAAAAATGCAAAGGAAAGGTGCATGCAAAGCCAAAGAAGGAAGGCTACTCCAAACCCTTCAATGATTCCTCAGGTTCCAAAGGTGGAAAAAGAAATCAAGGGAAGAAGTGTGGTTATTGCAATCGTGGGAACCATCCAAAATGTGCATGCATGAAGAAGAAAATAGATCTTATGACACAAATACTTTAGAAAAACAACATTGGGGACTTCATTCCTGAGGCTTCCAAGAAGAATTCATAAGATCAAGCCCCTAAGAGAGGTAATTCTCATGCATTAGTAGCTATTCGTTCTTCTCCTAACACATGGATTCTAGATTCAAGCGCTTCCCATCACATGGAAAACACAAAGGATATTCTATATTTTGTAACTACATGCACGGGGCCTCTTATCCTCATGGGGGATGACTCTCCAGTCGAGCTCACTGGAAAAGGGAGAGTGGAACTAGACCATGGAAGCTTTGAGAACGTCTTGCATGTTCCTCAAATTTTCGTGAATCTAATCTCGGTGTATCATATAACTCACTCAAGCTTAGGAAAAAAGGTGGAGTTCACACCAGACTCTGCGTCCATATTCGACATGCAAGACAACTCCGAAATTGTTGTCGGGGAGATAAATCATAAATCTCGGTTATAAACTTTTTCTAGTTTATTGAACACGATTCCTCTGTACTACTTACAGATTCTGACGATAGTAATAGATTATGGCACAATAGGTTTGGTCACTTGAACTTCAGGTACATGTATCAACTTAGCAAGAAGGGGATGGTCACCGAGTTACTTGATATCCACTTTTCCAAAGGGATTTTTGAAGGATGTGTCATTGGCAAGCATCCTCAAGAGAAGTTCGAGAAGGGGAAGGATCATAAGGCCTCCTCTCCATTGGATCTGATTCATAGTGATCTCATGGGTCCATTTCCGTATCCATCCATCAACAAGGCAAGGTGTGTGCTTACATTTTTGGATGATTACTCACATTATACTTGGGTATGTTTTCTCAAGCAGAAGTCTGAGATATTTGAGCACCTAAAATATTTCAAAGCACTTGTTGAGACTCAATCAAGGAGAAAGATCAACTACCTCTGTACAGATAATGGGGGGGAGTATGTAAACAGATATGTTCAAAATATTTTTCTTGAGGCTGGGATACAGTTGCAACACATAGTACCATATATTCCACAACATAATGGGGTTATTGAGCGGAAAAATGGAGCTCTCAAAGATATCGCCATTTGCATGCTACATGCAAAGACACTTCCTCTCAAGCTTTGGGTCAAGGAACTTAACTGTGCCAATCAAATTCATAACATATCCCCTCACAAATTTGTTAAGGACAAGACTCCTTTCGAGGCTTGGAGTAGAAAAAAATGGGAAGTCACCCACTTTTGTATCTTTGGATCAAAAGCATGGGCCCGCATTCCCTCTAAGAAGAGGAAAGCATTAGATCCATAGATCCACCCATTCATCTTTGTCGGTTTCCCTGATGGTGTGAAGGGATACATATTACTTGATCCTTCTATAGACAAAATCATCATTGAGCATAGTGTCCAGTTTGAAAAAAGTCCCTCACATGCTCAACATGAGCCACGTGCAGAGGCTTTTGTACTTCCATCAGTTGTGAATGATGATTCCACACATTTGGATCACACCATAGATCTGAGTTCTGATACAAAGTCAGAGGATACATATGCACAGTCAGATCATTCAGATGCACACTCATAGCATTCAGATGCATAGTCAATACATGCAGATGAGGATCCAGAGAAGATGCCCAAGTGAGCCAGTCCACACTCCAAGATGCAGGAGATCTTGTTGGGGATCCAGCGGATCCGATGAGGACCAAATTTCAGTTTTGAGGATCCTCCTCATGTACTCACTGCCACTAAACCCATGATTCCTTTGCACTGTTATATGGTTCGGTATTCAGACCTATAGTCCTACAGAGAACCTACAGGGAACCCCTTTTGGGAAGCAACCATGCAGGAGGTGTACAACTCTATCCTCAAGCCAGACTTGGGATCTGGTTCCACTTCCTTCATACAGGAATATTTTCATTTGTATATGGGTCTATAGGACCAAAAAGGTAGCATATAGATAGGTGATAAGACATAAGGAAAGACGGGTTTCTAAGGGATTTCAACAAATCCGCGAGATCGAATATAATGAGACTTTTTCTCCAGTAGAAAAGTTGGATTCTATCAGGTTGGTCCTTGCCATTGGAGTAGCCAGGGGATGGAAAGTACATCAAATGAAGGTGACGAATGTTTTTCTTCATAGGGATCTCTCAGAGGAGATTTGTATGGAGCATCTGCCTGGATTCATACGTAATTCATATTCAGTGTGTTGACTCAAAAAGTCGCTCTATGGCCTCAAGTAGGCACCTAGAGCATGGTACGCAAAGATGGACTCCTATTTTCTCTCCAAAAATTTTTTTAGATGCAAATCCAATCCAAATGTCTACAAGTCAAGGACCACTAACTCACTTCTGATCCTAGTCCTGTATGTTGATGATCTTTTGATCACCGACAACTCGATCTCAACGATTATTGCGGTCAAGGGAATTCTTCATGACATGTTTTCGATGAAGGACATGGGTCCACTCCATTTATTTATTGGTCTCAAGATCAACCAAGATGCTTCAAGAATCAAGTTATCTTAGTCTAAGTATACTCAAGATCTCATAGAGATATTCCACATGACATACTGCAAGTCTGCACCTACACCCTTCTTATATGGGGTTAGACTTGAGGATGGTCAGGATACACTAGTGGTGGAAAACACCTTATATTGACAGCTTGTGTGGAGCCTTTTGTATCTCACCCACACCTGGTCAGATCTATAATATGCAGTAGGGGTAGTATCCAGGTACATGCAGGAGCCGCATGAGTTACACTAAAATGTTTCCAAGTGCATCCTCAGACACGTTTAGGGCACCATCATTTATGGGATCCACTATGCAGCATGTTGTAATTTGGACCTCATAGGCTTCACCAATTCTGACTTGGCTACTGATGGCACCGATCGCAAGTCCACCTCCAGGTACATGTTGAGTTTGGGATTCAGCCCAATTTGTTGGTCGAGAAACAATTAGTGAGTTATTTCTCTGTCTTCAACAGAGGTCGAGTACAGGGGAGAAGTCAACACCACCATCCAGACACTGTGGTTGTATAACTTCCTCACCAAGCTTAGCATTTAGTTCCATCGTCGATTGTGATTTGGTGTGACAACCTAAGTACACTCAAAATCTGTCGAGATCCAATACAGAGACAACAGACAAAACATATCGAGATCAATATGCACTTTCTGAGGAAGTTGGTTCATGACAGGGTCATTGATTTGCAGTATTTCCCTTCCATCGAGCATGTTGTCGACATCTTCACCAAGACTTTCACTGAGCAAAAATAACATAGTTGCACGATCGTCTTGGAGTGAAGGACATAGTTTCTTGTCAAATGTATTTATCTTCTTTTGATACATTGTATTTGAGAGGGAGGGTGGTTTCCCATGAGGTTTTCCCTCTTTCCTCACTTCATTTCAATTTTCATTAGTTGCATTGTTCATGGGTACCTAACATGGCCTCTGTTTTCAGAACCCATTCATTATGTATACTCCCTAGTGTTCAAGGGAGGTGTTGGAGATATTATACACACCTAGGGTTTTCCTTTCATTTTATTTTCCTAAGTTTATTTGGCTATGTTGAGGGTCCCTTAGTCTGAGATATTCTCCCCTCATTGAGGATATTCTCCCCTAGACAAGGGTGTCACGTACCCTCTAGTCAATTCTCAGTTATTGTTCAGTTAGACTAGTTGAGTGAAGTGTTTCATGTCAACCTTGGCTTTATCACCAAGTATTGTATGCTAACCTCGGAATCATCACCAGTAATGCACACTTGCATTGGGATAATCACCAGTAAGGTGAATTCCACATGTGTGAGTGATCTCCTCCTCATTTTACTCTGGTTTGGCTAGTTAACTAACGACCACATGGTCATCTAATTAGGACTAGGTGGCAGTTGACTCCAGTGATTGCTAGTGTGTGTCACATCTCTCTAGAGCATTCCTAGTGCACATAATCTTGGCTAATATGGTGATTTAGTCGTGTCATACATATTATATCACTTGTATTGTATCATTCTCTTACTCATATAATAGAAATTATTTCATTCTTTTCTCCAAATTTTGTCTTCTCTCTTCATCCACCATTGCAAGTTATGTATGCTTCATAGTTAGATAGATATTTTGTGCAAGTATCTCATAAACTCTACATCTAGAAATTAGGAGAATTTCCCAAGAGGTTTCCCTCGGGATATGTGTAGTGAATCTTGATATATAAAAGATAAAAATTAAACCCTTAACTTGAGAATTAAACCCTTGTTTTCATAAATAACAAACATTCACACCATAAAGAACATAAGAATGTAGAAAGAACCCTTAAGGTGGGGTAACACCATCAAGTACTCCTTATAGAAGGAATCACTCCATAACCCATACTTTCTATAATATAATAACATCCAACATATCTCAATAAAATGATACTTGTGTGCATTTATACTTTCTCATGAATATTTTTAAGGGTCTATGCCAACTACCCCTTATTATTGTATTATTTCCTCTTAACTACCTACTGGGACTATTTATTACCCATCAACTACCAAGTGGGCATATTCCATGATTATGTCCACACTACATTTATTTTCCCCTTGGGTACCTCCCTAGGTACCCCATATTACCCTCCCTAGGTACATTACATTATGTTACTTAGCAAAAAAAAACATGCATTTAATGTTTAAGTCAATAGGTCGGTAATAAATTTGTATAAATAAGGGACAACGACAATGTATTCATTATCCATTCATATCAATAAATTTAATTTTCATCATTTTAGATTATATTTTAGTGTCCTTTCAAGTGGTATTAGAGTCAGTCAATATTCTTCTTGAAGCATTCCTCTACCATTACCATCTAATCCATCACATTTCTTGATGAGTTTTTCATCAACATGATTCCCAAGGTATTATTTATATGAACCATCACAACTATGTCACCAACTTGCTAAAGTAATTACATGCAACTGCTATAATAATTATATACATCATTATGTGACAACAATAATTTTGTATAGTTGCTATTGTAATTTTGTGCAACTTGCTATAAACAATTTGTACATCCTATTGATTTTTCTATGACCAAGGTTAAGAATGAAGTTTATTCCATTTTATCATTTAACTTAACCATATGCAATAATGTTGCAGCAACCAAGATCACAAGAAGAAACACCATGCACAAGAACACAAGATCCTGGGAAACCCTTCTCAACAAGGTAAGAAAACCCATCCAAAATCCTTTGTTATATTCTTCAAGAGAAATACCTTCACCACCAATAAAACCTAGCACATAAGAGGGTGCTCAAACCCTAGAAGACTAGCACCCAAGAGAGGTGTGTACTTTTCCCAAGAAGGTGTACTTGCTGAAATTTCCAAACTCACGTGAAAGATATGATTCCTCAATGGGGAATTTACCTTTACTTATACTAGACTAAACCTGTCAACAGAAGTGTCTATTGGCACAATAGGGCCGACCTCACTAGCTCACAATATAATTAATATTAACCAGATTAATTATCTTTTACATTTATTATTAATCACATTAAGGTGGGGTCGACTTGTACCCTTTACATTACAATTAGGGTTACAGGCAGGTCTGAATCTTGAACAATATAGCAAGGGATCTTATACATCAACTAGTTCCCATCCACTAGGGGCACATCCATAGGGATTTTCATATCTCTGGCTCACTGCATTACACGGAAGAACCACTTCTTCACTAGTTCTCATCCACTAGGATCAAGTTCACATGTGCTCATTCACACGCCCGTCCACTGAACAGATCTTCTTTCCCACTGCATTACACAGGAGAGTCATCTAGAGTTTCTCATCAACTCTTCTGCTCAAAGGAGGCTAATACATCATCTTCATTTATGTTCTCATGATTATGCACCCAGCACTTTGGGATTTCACACGTTCACCTTGTGCTCAGCCACATGAACGTCCAACTCTACAGATCTCCTTTCTCACTGCGTTACGTAGGAGAATCATCTGGAGTTCTTCTCAACTCTTTGTAAGGACGAGGCTATATCTATGTTCCAGCTCTATCTCAGATAGGAACCACACACCCCTCTCAGGGGATTTCTCTCAGGTTTGTAAGCTGGAGAATGTCTCACGTAGCTGCAAACATCAACACTCCCTCTCAACTAGGGAGACATTCTTTATCATTCCAAGTCTCACATGGATGTACTTTGAACTTTGTCTTGGCTGTAGTCATCAACACTCCCTCTCAACTAGGGAGGTATTCTTCACCAAGTTAATTTGGTGAAGATGTCTTCAATATGCTCATGTGTAGGAAGGTGCTACATGTGTATTATTTTCCTCTTCATCATATCTCTGATATAATGATGTTTTATCTCAACATGTTTTGATCTATCATGAAACATTGGGTTCTCAAAGAGATTTACACACAGCTCTGGTTATCATCATAGGATCCATCTCATGATCAAGTAAATATGTCGGAAGCTTGTGAAGCCATACTGCTTCACACACTCAATGATACATACTCTACTTCTATGGTATTCAAGGCCACGGAGATTTCGTTTCTTGTTGCATCAGGAAGCCATGACAACTTTTATGGTAAGACAAAAACCGAATGTTCTCTTCCATTCCACTATACTCTCTACTCAATCTGTATATGCATATCCCTGCAAACTCAAATTCACACTTGGAGGCATATCTCAGACCATGTCAAACTATGCCTCGTGTATATCTCAATACATGCTTTAATGTCTCTACTGGCTCATGGATTGGATAAGCATTTTCACTATCTATCATGAATCAAGTCTGGTGTTAATCAGATACATCAATGATCCAATCAACTGTGGATCAATCTTGTTTGAATCATCATCATTCATTTTCTTCAAATCTATCACGGTGTTTTTGTATTCTGTCAAACTGAACTTATTTTAATATTCTCGTTGTATGTTTTCCTTGACTTAGGAAAATATCATTGATCTTCTATCATACTTCTTGTCCCGAGAAGTGGTGCATCATACTCATATCTTTCATCTCAAAATCATAATTCAAATCTTACTTGTATCCAACAGTAAGGCTTTCTGAATAATTCATCAAAATCAGGCTCTCGTCACCAACACTGTAATAATATAGGTTTGGATCAACAACACTCTTGTTGAAACCCAAACTCATCAAGAATCCATCCATCTGATATAGTTTCCAACTCATGGATGGTAGTGTGTATGGAAGTGCATTGGGTTTACTGGATCAAATGTCTCATCATAGACAACTCCCTTTGTTTGTGAGAAACCTCTGGCTATAGATCTCGCTTTGTATTTCTCGACACGTCTATCAGTTGCATGCTTGATATTATATATCCACTTGCAATTCATCACAGACTTCCCTTCTGGTCTTTGAACAATATCTTATACATCATTATTTTAAGATATACTAGTATTCTTCTGTTATGGCATCTTGTCATACTTGTTCTATTGTTTCTTTATGACAAGAAGGCTCAGAATCAATGATGTGGCTCATGGCTGAAGAGTAGCTCGAAAAATCTCTTTTTTCTCTCGGGATGTGCCTTTATAGGCTTGTATGTTTCTCTACCTCCCGCATAGTGAGCCTAGGCAGACCTTTTATGCCCTACTGCAATATCTCTGAACATATCAACTAGAGAAACTGGATCAGCTGGAATAATGTAGGTCTCCCTCTCAACTGTTGAAGGGGGAGAAGGCATTGTCTCACTATCAATCTCTATCTGATATTCTTTGGATCTTTGAAAGGCTATATCTTCTTCAAGGACAACATCCCTTCTTGTCTCAATTTTTCTTTGACCAGGGATGTCGATCTGGAATGTCTTCGAAGATTCATTGTTATCCAATAAATGTATCATTTCTCCCTGAAGGGTCTGGATCAGACTTCTTCTCTTTGGGTACATGAAAAAACATTGGGTACCCAAATATCCTGAAGTGTTCAATCTCAGGCTTCACTCTGGTGAAGGCTTCTTCGGGAGTTATGTTTTTCAAAGTCTAGTGAAGACTCTTGTTCTGGTCATATACTGTGTCATGCGTGATTCTTCCCATATAATCATAGAAGGATTATGATCATGCATTATTGCATTGGTTTCCTCAATTATAGTTCTATTCTTCCTCTTTCTCAAATATTTTTTACTCCCTCTGAGTCAAGTGGCTCTATCTGAAGGATAAACATCTTCCTTTGTTGTTAACCTGTCTAGAACAAGAAAAAAAGAGGAACCAAAACAAGAATATATCCTAAAGGAGAATAATGAGTACATCTCTAGAATCAAAACAATTTAAGGATTGTTGTCACAGCTACAACACCTACTTGTAATGTAGCAAACTTTAGAAATACAGGTTGGAGGAATGATAATTTCAACAATTAAACTTGGGGTCTTCACTTCTAGTGTGTTGTTCTTCTGTGTGCACTGAGATCCATATGGATCCTTGACTTCAGCAAGAAGGTTCCCTCCTCCTGCAATTTCTCTCATGACAATGATACAAATAATATATATATACAAGTGCATACCTGAGGGTGCTGATATGATTTCTCCAATGGCACTTGGTTGATCTTTGTCCTCTTGACATCTTCATGAAGAGGGTAGTCATAGTGTCACTTTTTTGTATCACCCACAATAAGTCTTCCTATGAACTCTTCTCTTCCAAGAACTTGAAGTTGCTTTATACATCAAGCTTATCTACCATCATAGGTATGTTCATCATAATTTTAGATTCTTCACAAACCCTTGTCAACTGGGCTAGAAAACCTAGCAGCTGGGCTAGGCTAGAACTTTTAGGTTTTGTTGGACTTATGACTTCCAACAATAAGCCTTTGAAATATAGGAGAACATTGATGATCTGAAGAGCTCCTTCAATGAGTTGCATAAACCCTAATTCTGAAATTTCTGCGGAAATTAGAGAAACCCTAGAAACCCTAGGGCCAAAATTTCAAAATGTTTGGAATTTCATTCTGAGATTCTCTATAGGTGCGTTGGAGAAGTTCGTACTCTCCTATGCCAAAATTTTCCTAAACGTCCAAGTTTTAGGGGTTGAAACACTCAAAAGAAGAGGGTCATACGAAATTTTCTGGGAACCCTAGGAGGGTCGTACAGTTCTGCAAGAGAGGGGGGATGACTGGTAAAAGATTGTGACTTGTGCAATGGGTTATTCAAGACCTATGATCTTAAACCATGTTGATTTTTCTATCAGAAAGGTTAAGCGTGAATTTCATTCCATTTTATCATTTAACTTAACCATAAACAATAATGTTGCAGCAACCAAGATCACAAGAAGAAAAACCATGCACAAGAACCCAAGAATTATCCTGGGAAACCCTTCTCAACAAGGGAAGAAAACCCAGCCAAAATCCTTTTCTATATTCTTCAAGAAAAATACCTTCACCACCAATAAAACCTAGCACACAAGAGGGTGCTCAAACCCTAGAAGACTAGCACCCAAGAGAGGTGCGCACTTTTCCCAAGAAGGTGTACTTGCTGAAATTTCCAAACTCACATGAAAGATATGATTCCTCAATGGGGAATTTACCTTTACTTATACTAGACTGAACCTGTCAACAGAAGTGTCTATTGGCACAACAGGTTCGACCGCACTAACTCACAATCTAATTAATATTAACCAGATTAATTATCTTTTACATTTATTATTAATCACATTAAGGTGGGGCCGACCTGTACCCTTTACATTACAATAAATATTACATGAAGGTATGACTCTTGAACAATATAGCAAGGGATATTATACACCCAATAGTGCCCATCCACTAGGGGCACATCCATAGGGATGTCCATATCTCTGGCTCACTGCATTACATAGAAGAACCACTTCTTCACTAGTGCTTAGCCACTAGGATCAAGTTCACCTATGCTCGTCCACAGGCACGTCCACTCAACAGATCTTGTTTCCCACTGCATTACACAGAAGAGTCATATGGAGTTTCGCATCAACTCTTCTGCTCATATGAGGCTAACACATCATCTTTATTTCTGTTCTCATGACGATGCACCCAACACTTTGGGATTTCACATGTTCACCATATGCTCAACCACAGGCACGTCCAAATCTGTAGATCTCCTTTCTCATTTTGTTACACAGGAGAATCATCTAGAGTTATTCTCAACTCTTTGTAAGGAGCAGGCCATCTCTACGTTCCAGCTCTGTCTCAGATAGGAACCACACACCCCTCTCAGGGGATTTCTCTCAA
This sequence comes from Picea sitchensis, assembly GCA_010110895.2. Taxonomy (NCBI): domain Eukaryota; kingdom Viridiplantae; phylum Streptophyta; class Pinopsida; order Pinales; family Pinaceae; genus Picea; species Picea sitchensis. The sequence continues at coordinate 1,641 of SNQJ01S0141878.1, read as the reverse complement.
TTTTGTAAGTTGGAGAATGTCTCATGTAGATGCAATCATCAACACATCCTACTATGATAATTTCATACAAATTATTACATTAATTCGGTACACTTGAAAACTATAGTGCATTCATACAACATGTTTGGACACCAAAAACAAGATTGATTTTTTTTCCCGATTGTAATATTTTCAAGGGTTAAAATGCGGAGCCTCCCAAAAACATGTATCGGTGTTCAACAAAAAAATATAAGATGTTGAGTAACAAAGAACTTGCCACTAAGATCAAGGACAGGAACACCAAATTTTGAGGACAAATCAAGGACATGAATGCCAAGAATCTGGGTGAAATCAAGGACATGATGCTAAACTCCCAAATGAGATTGATAATGTCACCAAAATATTCATGATTGATATGAATATGCACGGGATTTATAAAGACAAAGTTTGACTAACTCAAAAATAAATTACATGCCTTAATTATTCAAAACCAAAATAACTCAAGCAAAGGAGGAAGCCCTAGTGCCTCAAAATTCAATGTAATCTAATACTATCCACCCATCCAATTGAAGATCATTTATAGGATTCCCAAACAAAAAAAAATGTTCCTAAATTCAATACCAAAGATGAAAGAATGGAACGGTATGAATAAATGATATTCTCAAATCTACCAAATTCAATATAGCAATCATAAAATCAAAGTGGTGTTTGTGTTTTTCAGAGGATCACCCTATGACTAGTTACTATAGTGGAACTCCAAATCTCAAGGCTTGGGTGTAGATTGATAGTGATTTAAGAAAAAAATCTTTAGAGATTCCAAGATACCAATGAGAAGACTGAGTAGGAAGTCCTAGTGCCTAAAATCCCAAATAACGCAAGAAATGGAGAAATCCCTAGTGTCTCAAAATCCAAACAATGTAAGCAAAGGATGAACCCTCAGTGCCTCAAAATCCAGTCTTATTGATTTATCCAACTCAATGTCGCCTATAGGAATCACAAAAAAAAAATTGATCTGCCCAAATTTAGTGTCAAGGACGAAAGGAATAGCACAAGATGAATAAAAAATATTTTCAAATGTACCAAATTCAATATGACAATGGAACAATCAAAGAAGCATCCATGTTTTTGGAAGGATCATCCTACAACTAGCTATTGCAGTGGAACTCCAAATCTTATGGATTGGTTATAGATTGGCAATTATTTAGGAAGAAAAAATATTTGGAGAGTCCAAGATATCAATGAGAAAATATTTGGCAAATTCACTCAATTGCATTAGACTGAAACATTAGAGTATACCCACAAGTGAGAAGTGTTTTCCACCCATGTACTAAGATTATTAGAATACCAACACATACAAATATACATATTTGTGCTAAAACAAAACATAAAAAAAGGAGTTTGATATGTTACACATTAAGTATATGGAGAAGTTTCAAAAAAAAGAATAGATAAATCTCATGGACTATAAGTGACCCACTTGGACTTAATAAGAAAAACCTATCTCAAAATATGTCCCCACTCACAAAAGAGGCACAACAATGGATAAGAAGGTTACAATGGAGAGTAAGAGGTTTTTTACAAATATAGTACCATGGATCCCAAACCACGAGAGCAAAAGAAAATTGTACTCATGTGAAATCAATAATATTAATAGTGACGATG